>PVLC010016399.1:0-35502 GCA_004027655.1 Graphiurus murinus | reverse complement strand
CATTGAATTTGTAGATCAGTTTTGGGAGGATGGCCATTTTGATGATATTTATTCTGCCTATCCAAGAGCATGGGAGGTCCTTCCATCTCCTAAGGTCTTCATCAATTTCTTTCTTCAGCTTTGTATAATTTTCCTTATAGAGGTCTTTAATCTCCTTGGTTAGGTTTATCCCTAAGTATTTTATTTTTTGGGGTGCTATCCACTGTCACTTCAGATGACTGCATCCGTGTCTGAGCCTACACTCTCTGAGGAGTAACACCGGACGGTACACATGGCCAGGAAAACTCACTTCACTAGAACAATCCATCCGGCCATTAAACAAGTTGACAAGAAAACAACTGAGGGGTGGATAGGCAGTATCCAGAATGAACAATATAACATCTAAAATTTCTAGTTTTTGACAAAAATTATAATTAATTACGTGCAAAGGAACAGAAAGTGTGATCCACATACAGGAGGAAAAGCAGACAACAGAAATTGCATGTGAGAAGGACCAGATGCCACATTTAAGATTGAACTTTAAAGTTAAATAACATTATAAATATATTCAGAGAACTAAAGGAAATGATGTTCTTAAATTAAAGTATGACAATGTTTCTCTGAATAGAAAATATCAACAATTAATAAAAAAAGGCCAAATGGAAATTTTAGAGTCTAAAAGTATAGTAAGTGAAGTGAAAACTTTACTAGAGGAGCTCAATAGCACAATTAAACTGACAGAAAAATAGAATTAGTAAACTTATAAATTAACAGGAATTACACAATCCAAAGAACAGAGACTCCTCCCTCCAAAAAAAATTTTTTAAAAGACCTCAGAGAAATATGGGAGGCCATTAAGTGTAACAGTATACAAGTAATGGCTTACCTGAAGACAGGAGAGATACAGAAGAGGATTAAGAATATTTGAAGAGATAATGATTGAAAACTTCCCAAATTTAATGAAAAAAAATCATTAATACACACAAAGGACAATAAACTCCTAGTAAAATGAATACAAAGAGATCTACAACAAATATATAACAGCAAAACTGCTGAAAGATAAAAAACCAAAAAAACCAACAACAACAACAAAAAAAGTCTTCAAATTACAAAGAGATAAAAAATGACTTTACGGGGACCCCTCAATAAGCCTACCAGCTGGCTTCTCATCAGAAACTATTGAGACCAGAGGGAAGTGGGACAATATACTTAAAGTGCTAAAATAATTAAGGCCCACCAAGAATTCTCAGAAAAATTATCTTTCAAAAAGTAAGAAAGGCAAAAGAAAGACATTCCCAAATAAACTAAAGGAAAATAGGTTGCTAACAGATAACCATACAAGAGATACTAAAAGATGTTTCTCAAAGTGAAAACAAGTGACACCAGATGGTAATTAAAATCCACACAAATACAAAAAAAAAAAAACACTGATAAGAGTAATTCTTTTATTATAAAAGTAACTTCATATTTCTTCCCTTTTCTCTTAACTGATTTAAAAAGCAACTTCATAAGAAAGTATATAATTGTATTGCTGAGTAGAAAACGTATACAGATATAACATATTTAACAATAATAGTAGGAATGATAGGTAGCAAAGATGTTTTGGAGTAAAAAAATGATACCAAATGGTAACTTGAATCTGAGTAATAAATAAAGAGAACCAGAAAATGTAAACAATACTAATATAATAAATGTTAGAAATATATGCTTTCTTTTCTTCTCCTAGCTTTTTATTTATTTTTATTTATTTATTTATTGCTGTTCTGGGAATTGAACCCAGGGACATTCTACCTCTGAGCTACACCCCCAGCCCTATTTTTTTATTCTTTACTTTGAAACAGGGTCTCATTAAGTTGAGGAGGGCCTCACTAAGTAGCGGAGACTGGCTGCAAACCTGTGATCCTCCTGTCTCAGCCTCCCAAGTATGAGGATTACAAGCGAGCACCACCACACCCTGCATTCTCCTAGCTTTTTAAAAAATTACAAATAATAATTATAACAATGCATTTTTGAGGTTGTAACTAAATAGATGAAATATGTGCGACAGTAATAGCCCAAGAGGTAAGAAAGAGGACTAGAGCTACATGGGAGTAATGCTTCTTTATCTCACTGGTATTGTTAAAACAGACATTAAGTCAATTCTGATAAGCTAATCCATAGAGAATCCACTAAAGATACAGTGAAAAAAATCAATAAAAAATTTAAAATACTGTACTAGAAAATACTCAATATACAAGTAGTGTCACTGGAAAACAGAATAATTCGGTGGAGAGTTCTGAGGAGGCCCCAAGTTTAGGGAAGAGAAACTCACCTCTGGACCTTGGAGATGGTTGTTTTCTGTGACAAAAGGGAATTTCAGTATTCACCGGTCAGAGACAAAGTCAGAGATTTTATTTAGAAAAAGTGGGGATACACGTTCAAGGGAGAACATGGGCCACCTGGAGATTGTGAGAGACCCTTGGGGTCTTTACAATTCTTCTTTTACAGGGAACCCTAAGAAGGGATGGCTAGGGATGCATTGTAGGGATGAGGTTTCCTTTCTTTGAATCCTTAGGTTCTCTCCATTTCATGGGTGGGTGCTGGGTATTTCCTGGGTTTGACAAGTGGAGAGACTTCCTTTGGGATTTTTTTGTTTGCCAAGTATCCCAGGAAGTTCAGGTGTGAAGATAGGCCATTATGATTAAAATTGTGGCTTATTAAGGGCCTTCGCCTAAGAAAAAGCAGACCCTGTAAGGTGAAATTAGGGATTATGAAGTTTCTAGATTTTAAGACTATATTTCTCCTTTCCTTCCCAATTTGTCTCCTTTCTACCTAATATTTTATTTCTCCTTTGCTACTAATACTAATATAACTAATATGTTAAATGATTTCATGGAAAAGGTGGACAATATGCCTAAACAAAGAGCAATTTCATCAGAGATAAAAACTATAAGAAATAATCTAGTGAAAATGTAAAAAAATGTGCCTTGAGACATAAGGAATTCCTTCCATCTGTATCCTCAATAAGTAGACCATCGAAAATGCACATTTCATGCTTATTAGGTTTACTACTATCTTTAGACCATGGTGTTTTTTTTTTTTTATTTCCATCAGAAATGGATGAACATTTTTATTCTCCAGCATGCATGCCAACACTTATGACTCCAAAGTTCCAAACTGATAGGTGTGATCTAGTTGATGACCAAAAGTAAACTTATTAAAGATAATTTTTCTCTCTGAGCCTCTATTTTTCTCATCTGTGAAAGACTCCCTCTCTGCGTTAATGAATTTTAAAAATGGTATTCCTTCTGGTCAGAACAGACCCTCTTGAACTGGGGTTGGAAAACAAGGGCATCTTCTTTAAGCAAAATTCTCCCCTTTCTCCAACCAGTGCAGTCTCACCAGGGCTAATGGTTGGCTCCCAGAACATGAACTGGTTGGATTTAAGGCCCCACTCATGACTTGGGTGCAGTGCACTGTCAACTACCCAATACTTGCTGATTTTGCCTATTCTCAGAAGACAAGACCATAAGGTACCATCATATAGTACTCTCTGGAACTGTAAGAGCCCTTTCACTACCCGGCCCCAACACACACACACTTCAAGGCTAGCAGGATCTATTGACTATCATCATTTAACCTCCTTCCTTCCAAATCCTTCCTCCAACATTATGTGAAATTCCTACAATTACATTGTCAAAAGCCAAGCCTTCGAATTTCTAGGAAGCTGGGAGTCAAAATGGTAGCCTCTCATGTTTAAATTCTGCCCAGAGAGAAAATTTTGTGAAAGGGTAAAGACTGTTCAATTTGGGAGAGAGAACCAAAAGGGCATTTCTAGGAAATTTGACGTCCAGGTCTCAAATAAGTTTGAGCAGAAATGATTATTTTAAGCAGCTCTAATATACAAGGTATTCTTTCTAGAATTACTCTTTTAATTCATTGCATTTGTTTGTACACCTGCCACAAAGAAGAACAGTGTAGGCAAATACTCTGAAGTTTGGCAAAAGGAAATTTCCCCCAATTCCTATTGGATTAGGCCTGTCTTTTAAGTACAACCAAGATTTGCCAAGTGAAAAGCAATCCAAACCCCATATAAGCACTCGAGACAAAATGTAAACATTGCTGCATTTACTTTGCAATGAAATGATCTTTCTGAGTAAAATGATCTACAGCCAGAGAAAGAGAGCCTCGGAGTGTTGACAATGCATGCACAAGGCCATCTTGTGAAAAAATTACACAAAACATAAGGAAGGACTTGGCAAAGTTGGTGAAGGAACAGAGACAGCACCTCTCTGCCTCTGTTCTCTTACCCTCAGCTCTCTCCTCGCTTCCTCTCTCCCCTCAGGAAATTTCAGCGATGGATGATAAGTAATTGGGCTAGTAGAAATCTTATGAAAGTATATTTCCTTTCTCCAGCTCCTCCCGCATCCCAGAGAACATGCTTCCTTGAGTTCCACAGTGGAAACAGGCACAAATTAAGTCTGTGAGATTCCAGTGGGCAGAAACTGGAATTCATTTTTGTGTGCCTTATTGACTTCCATAGCTCCACTGGGGTATGTACACACAATTTGATTTCTATAATGATGGTAATGGAGGAAAGGAGTTAGGATCTTCTAGGATACCGAATAACCCACTGTGAACACCTACTATTGACTAAGAGGAGAGCTAATCTTTGAGGAGCTGACAGCAGCGTTTTATTCCATCGCGAAGGGACTCTTTGACTTTGTCATTCCGGAGGGTGAAGATGAATGGGTTTAGGAAAGGGGTTACCACGGAAACCAGCAGTGATGCTACCCTGTTGTACTCAGCTGCCTGCGTCTGCTTGGGTTTCACATAGAGGAACAAGCAGCTGCCATAGCCAATGACAACAAAAGTGAAGTGGGAGGCGCAGGTGGAGAAGGCTTTCCTCCGGCCGGAGGCCGAGGGGATCTTGAGGATGGTGGAGATGATGTAGGTGTAGGAGACGATGGTAGGGATCAAAGAACCAATGATAATGAAAACAGCCATTAAAAAAAGAACAAACTCGGTGAAAAGAGTGTCATCACAGGAGAGTTTGAGAAGTTGTCCTCGGTCACAGTAGAAATGGTCTATCAGATTTGATTGGCAGAAAGTAAACTGAAACGTGGCATAGACTGGCCAGATTTCAGAAAGGAAACCAAACACCCAAGACACAATTACTATCAAGACACAAGTGCGGCTGCTCATGACAATGTTGTACCTCAGAGGGTTACAGACAGCCACGTAACGGTCCACAGCCATCGCTCCAAGCAAAGCAAACTCTGTGGTCCCCAGAGCAAGGTACAGGAAGAGTTGGGCAACACATCCAGTCAGAGATACTGTCTGCATCCCAGGGAGCAGCAGTCCCCAAAGCATCACAGGAACAATTATGGTTGTGACCAGAATCTCCAGGACAGAGAGGTGGCCGAGGAAAAAATACATGGGGGACTGGAGTCGTTTGTCAACACAGACAATTACGATGATGACTGTGTTTCCCACTAATGTCACTGAGTAGAAGAAAAAAAATAGAGTAAAAAGAATGTGGTGTAGTCCTTGGGAACCAGGAAAGCCAAGAAGACAGAACTGAGTGGCACTAGAGTGATTGTCCATCACTTAGATCTTGCTTCTGCGTCTCGTGAAACCTGGAAATCAAAAGAGAGGTAGTGATGTGTGAATGTATGAATGTATCACTTTGAATATCACTCATTATGGTGTAATTGTAATGCACCAATAAAAATATTTTTAAAAATAGAGGTAGCATTGCTCCAACTGGTCCCACACAAGAGAGAAAGAAGAAAGATTAAGATGAGGAGCTCTTTCCAACCTAATGATCAGGTGACATGTCCCTGTAACAGTGCTAACTGTTGTCACTTCAAGTCTGTAAGTTGAGGCTCCCATTTTGCTGTGGATGGATGAAGTTGCCTTTTTCTCTACTGATGTGGTGGAACCTTCCTTATTCTTTTCTCCACTGGATGTGTCTGCTCCCAGGGAGCAGAGAATAAGATCCAGTTTTGAGGTTGCGTCAATCAGATCCTCTGGTTCCAGTAATCATCCTGCTCCCTCTTAGGTTAATGGCACCAGAAGACATAAAGTCTTTACAGATGATGTTCAAAGGGTGGAACTTGAGCTGGGAATGGTGGCGTATGCCTGTAATCCCAGTACTTGGGAGGCTGAGGACAGAGGATTACAGGTTCGATGACAGCTTCAGCAACATAGCTAGATTCTTAGCAACTTAATTAGATCCTATTTCAAAACAAAAATAACAAAAGGGCTTGGTGTCTAGCTTGGAGGTAGAATGCCACTGGGTTCAGTACCACCAACAAACAAACATACTAAAAAAAAAAAGAAGAATATAAATTTAATGAGGGCAAGGATGCTTTCTTCAAAACCATATTCCAAGACCGGCATATAAAATTTGTACACACACATACACACATGTATATGTGTGTATAAAATATATACATAAATATATAAATATAAATATATAAATACACACATTTGTATGTGCGTGTGTGTGCATAAAATATTCTTGAACCAAATAAGTAGTTCTAAAAAGTTTTGTACATGACGGGGTTGTGGATGTGTGATATGTGGCTAAATGATGCTGATTCTGAGCAGGATGCTCACTACTGTTATGCAGCGCTGCCATGTCCTGCACGGGGCCAGTTGCAGAGACGAAAGTGCTCTCTGCTACACCAGAGGGATTTGGGGCTGAGTCCATCCCCTAGCCTACTGCTCAAGCTCCAGTTGTCCTGGTTCTAGGAGGAAGTTGGGCTAGAACTTCCCACCTTGACCCCTCTAGCTCTCTCCCTCACAGGGGAGCGCCCTGGAGAAAGCACTCACCTGGGAGGCTTTGTCTCTCTTCTAGTCTTCTCTGGGCTGGGCTGAGGTTAGCATCTGGCTACTACTGTCACGCAGTCTGCTGTTTCTGGTGGTGAAGTAGGAAACTGTCCCCATGAGGAGCTTAGGAAGAAGTCCTGTAATAACAGTGATGTACAGAGTTGAGATTATTTTTCTTTCTCCTTTTCTCCCCTTCCTCCTTCCCAAGGGACTCTAGTCACTGAGGTACTGTCTCTTAATTAACACAGGTCCAGGGACTCCCTAAGCAATCAGCCTGGGGAGAACAGAAACAACTTTTAGTTATTTCTATTTTTGACCAATTAAATTTGAGGACTTTTGAAAGTTTCCCACTGAGTGGGAAAACTTGAAATCTTACCAGTGGGGGACTTCTTAATACAAGGGATGCCTCCTTTGAGGCAGTTTCAAGTTTAGTTTTCCAGAAGATGTCTCAGACTCTAAGCAGTTCACCCCTCCTCTTTATCCCATGCTCCTCCCGGGATTCTCCTAGTTACTCAGAGACCAAATCAGTCCCTCCCTCCAATAGGAGATACTGCAACTGGCCTCTGCAGCATGCATATTGGTTTCAGTTAGTCAAAACCTCAACTGTATCAAAAATTCCTTCCAAAACCTGGTGATTCCTCCACCCATTTCACAGAAGCTGCTGTTTTTAGTACTGTGGTCCTTAGAAAAATGCTATAGAAAGTTCTACCCCTAGGGTTCTACTCCACTCTGTGGGATGTCTCAGGGTTTCACTCTTCTGAGCATGTGTGCACCTGTGTTCATTCAAACAAGGTTCTTGCAGCCACTTTTTTTCTATGGCGGTCTCTGATTACCAGCTGGGCCCCTTCAAAGCAGCCAGAGCAGCCAGAGGACTCTGCGAGCAGCTATATTCACAACCTGGAAGAAATGACAAAATGTAAATTGGGAATCTGCTTGGTACTGGAGAAGACAGAAAAAAGTAAGAGTTTTAAAACATTTATCTGGATTTTGGTCTTCGTTTTAAGTAAGCTTGTTAAATCTGAGACTGTCGATTGGTGACTCAGAGTATAAATTGGGAATAATCTTCCTTTCCAATTCCTTAAATTGCCCAAACCCAACCAGTTTGCTGTATAATTTTAGAGAAAGTTTCTAAGCATGTATCTGAATACTCTTTTAAAAAGAATGCCGCAGAAATCTGTTTTGCAACCTTTTCTCTCTCTAACAACATATAAAAAATAACTTGCCATGTGAAATGCATTGCCCTACCTCTTTATATAAATGTCTTACTCTTTTTTTAAATGCTTTTCAAATGTTATTATACATTATTGTAAGGCTCAAAGTCATACAAGCAAACTTGCGTACAGGTCTTGGTGTGTTTTGCCACTTACCCCTCCCCATTCATGATAGGGAGATTGGTAGTGATACCTTCTTACATGGGCATCCCATAATTTGAACTGTTTCTTTCATCAGTTCTTCCTTTTCCCCTCTATTACAGTCAGAGATAGAATGACTCCTGAAGAGTTCAGGGTTGGTATAGGTCAGTGGTGAGAGTTGTAATCTCATCAATAGAGGAGACCGGTAATCTAGGCAGGTGGGGTGTGGCTGGAGAAGGATGATCCCCGGGGGTGTGGCTGTAGGGACTGTGCTTGTGTCTCTGAATCTGCTTGCTCTCTGGCTCCCTCTTGCTTCAGGACTCCATGATGTGAGAGCAGAGCCTTGCTCCTTCCCTCTCTCTGCTTCATATTGCCATAAATTCCAGAGCCCAGTCTCAAGTGGAATAGACCCAGAAACCCCAAAAATCTGAGAGCAATAAACCTTCCTTCCTCTAAGCTGTGTCGTCAGTTGTTTTACATAACAGTGAGAATGCTAACCAAAACTCCTTCCCTACCTCTCATTCCTTATGCCTTCTGCTATTCTCCAGGTAACTCTCCTTGATTGGTTTTTGTTGTTTCCATGTTTATTAGGAAATATAATGCTATAGATATTCTTAGACACTTATGAGTACATACACAATTGCATTTCTGGAAAAAAAAATTCCTGCAGTTGGAATTTCAAGGTCAAGATGTAGATGAATTGAAGGTGCTACTTTTTAATGGCATCAAATTATACTCCAAAGATTCTAGATTGATTCACATGGTTTCTAAAACTGTAGCATCAGAAAGTTCTTGTTTACTGACCTAGTATGAACTAGAGGTATAATTAAAGTTTTATTATAATTTTAAATTGTAGAGAACAAAATAAGATACCTCAAGAAAATCAACGGAAAAACCTGGCAAAATAGAAAAAAAAATCTCCTGAAAGATAAAAACTACCTAAACTGATTAAAAAATACATAGAAAAACTGAATATTATAAAATATGTCAAATAAATTGAATTCATAGTTAGAAACCTTCCTACGCACACTACTGATCAACATCCAGATGGCTTTACTGGTATGTCCCATCAAATATTTGAGGAAGAAATAATACTTATTCTATAAAATCTTCAAGAAAATTGAGAAGAGAACTCTTTCCAATTAATTTTATAAGGCCAGAATTATCTTTACAACAAAGACATCATGAGAAAATAAATCTGCAAATCAATATCTCTATGAATATAGATGCAAGATTCATTAACAAGGTATTGCAAAATTAATTCTAGAAATATGTAAGGAGGATAATATATCATAGAAATTTGGTGATTTTATACTAGAAATATAAGGCTTATTTAATAGTAGGAGATTAATCAATGTAATTCACTGTGTTAACAGAATCAAAGGAGGAGGGGACATTGATCATTTCCATTGAACACAAAAAGCATTTGATATAAATCAATATCCCTTGATTTACAACTGAACAAACAAGGAACAAAAGAGTTTTTACACAAACTGATAAAGATAATCTATGCAAAAACCTGGCACTAACAAATGTACTAATGAAAAACTCAATATTGTTCCTATAAGATCAGGAACAAGGTAAGGATATCTACTCTCACCATTTCTATTTAACATTATGCTGGAAGTCCTTGACAATTGAATAAAGCAAGAAAATGAAATATAAAACTTATAGTTAGTAAATAAAGAATTTTTTTTATTTAAAAATGACACACAGCCAGGTGTGGTGGCACATGCTTCTAATTCCAGTACATGGGAGGCTGAGACAGAAGGATCACAGATCAGCCTCAGCAACTTAGTGAAATCCTGTTTCAAAAGAAAAATAAAATCAGTCTGGGGCTGTAGCTCTGAGGTACAAAACTCCTGAGTTCAATTCCCAGTAACTGCCCCTCCTACACACACACACACATGCACACACACACAAAGGTGACATACTCCCATATGTTGAAAATCCTAAGACATTCACTAGAACTAATAAGTGGCATTATTAAAGTCACAGGATAAAATGTCAATACATAAAAATCTAGGGCATTGCTATATACTAGCAATAAACATTGGAAGCATTGGGAATTTAAAAATACAGCTTGCAATAGTATTCAAAAGTTTGAAAAAACTGAGGAATATATATACATTTTTTTTTTTTTTTTTTTTTTGCGGTACTGGGGATTGAACTCAGGGGCATTCTACCTCTGATCTATACCCCCAGCCCTATTTTTTATTCTTTATTTTGAAACAAGGTCTCACTAAGTTGCAGAGTGCCTCACTAGGTAGCTGAGGCTGTCCGTGAACCCGGATCCTCTGGTCTCAGCCTCCCAAATGCTGGGATTACAAGTGTGTGCCACCACACTCGGCTGAGGAATATATTTAACAATGTAGATGTAAGACCTATACACTTAAAATATAAAAACATTAAGAGAAATTACAGACCTAACTAGATGGTGGGTGAAATATTCTATTTCTATGAACCAGAAGACTCAATTTTGTTAGAATATAAATTCTCTCCAACTTAGTCATTGATATAAATCCTGAAAAGGTTTTTGTTAATATGGAAAAGCTGGCTGTAAAACATATAAGCAGAACTGAAGAACCCAGAAGAGCCTTAAGGCAGAAGAATTAGAGGTTGGGAAGGCTCACAATACCTAATTTCAAGACTTATTATAAAGGCCACAGTAATAAAGACAGTGAGATAATAAAGACAGCACTTAGTACTGGTAAAAATGAGGAGCCACTAGAAGTTTCATGCATCACTGGTGGGGATGTACAATGGTAAAAAACAGCAGCAATTGAACAAACACTCCCCATACCTACCTGTAATGTCACTCATGTAGAGTGAAAAGATTTCAAGGTAGTATAACATTGTGAATGAAACACTGAAACTTGAGTCAGAAAGTGTGTGTGTCAATTCCTCTTTGTACATCATACAGCATGCGTGCTATTCAGTGTGCACTTTCATTCCACCAGATTTGGTTTTTCTCATCTGTAGAATAAGGGCTTTGATGTACATGCCAGGTGACATTTAGAGGCAAACCAATTAGAATCACTCCAGACCTCCCAAAACAAGTCATGAAAGCCAGGAAGGCCTGGAGCAACATATTCCAAACTCTGCAAGAAAATAACTTGCAGCCAAGATTCTCTTACCCAGGAAAACTATCTCTCAAAATTGATGGGGAAATAAAATTCTCCTATGACAAACAAACTGAAAGAATTTATCTTCCAAACCAGCACTAGAGAAAATACTCAAAGATACTAACTACAAAGAAGAACTAACAAATGAACATCAGAACCAGAGAAACAATAATTTCCAGGAAGAAAACAACTAAGCAAAGAAGAAAAAACACTACCTAAAACAGAAGTCAAAACTCAAAATATTAGGAATTAAAAATCATCTCTCAATAATCACACTGAATGTAAATGGCCTCAACTCCCCAATAAAAAGACACAAGATGGCAAAATGGATTAAAACCTATAATCCATCTATATGCTGCTTGCAAGAAACACACCTTGCAAGCAAAGATTCTCACAAACTAAAGGTGAAGGGCTGGAGTAAGGTATCCATGCCAATGGAACTAAAAGACAAGCAGGAGTAGCAACTATGATACCAGATAAATTGGACTTCAACCCTAAGGTTATCAGAAAAGACAAAGCAGGTCATTCTTACTAGTAAAAGGAACAATTTAGCAAGAGGAAATAACAATAGTCAGCATTTATGTCCAAACATAGGTGCAGCCACTTTCATAAAATAAACTCTTCGTGATATAAATAAAGTCACACATAGATCCCAATACAGTAATATTGGGAGACTTCAATAATATTTTCACATCATTAGACTGATCTTCTAGACAAAAGGTCAGTAAAGATGCCTCAGACATAAAAAAATACCATAAACCAAATGAACCTATTAGACACATACAGAATATTTCATCCAACTACAGCTGAATTCACATTTTTCTCAGCTGCCCATGGAACCTTCTCCAAAATAGATCACATTCTGGGCCACAAACCAAGCACTGGCAAATTAAAAAAATGTAACATAATTCTCTGCATCTTTTCAGACCACAATGGAATAAAACTACTTCTTTTATTGAGGTAAAAGACCTCTATAAGGAAAACTATAAAAAGCTGAAAAAAGAAATCTATGAAGACCGTAGAAGATGGAAAGATCTTCCATGCTCTTGAATAGGCAGAATAAATATCATCAAAATGACCATTCTCCCAAAAGTGATCTACAGATTGAATGGGATACCCATTAAATTACCAAGGTTACTCCTCAGGGACACGGAAAAATCAGTTTTTAAAATCATTTGGAACAATAAAAATTCCAGAATTGCCAAAGTAATTCTTAGCAACAAGAACCATGTAGAAGGCATCTCAATACCTGACTACAAAGCCACAGTAATAAAAACAGCATGGTATTGGCACAAAAACAGACACATAGACCAATGGAGCAGAATAGAAGATTCAGAAATAAAGACACACACTTACAGTCGATTGATTTTTGACAAAGTAGCCAAAAAAATACACTGAGCCAAAAAGATAGCCTCTTCAACAAATGGTGTTGGCAAAACTGGTTAACCATATGCAGGAAAATGGAAATAAACCCCACTTTCTCATCCTGCGCAAGAGTCAGTTTAAGATGGATCAAAGACCTGGAAGTCAAGCCAGAGATCTTGTAGCTACTTCAGGAGGGCATAGGTCCAACACTTCAACACATAGGCAGAGGTAAGAACTTTCTCAACAAGACCCCAAAGGTACATGCAACTCAAAGGAAGATCAATACATGGGATTGCATTAAACTGAAGAGCTTCTGTGGAGAAGTGGGAACCCTAATACACTGTTGGTGGGATTGCAAACTAGTGCAACCACTTTGGAAAACAGTATGGAGGATCCTCAGACAAATGGAAATGAACCTACCATATGATCTAGCAGTACCACTTCTGGGTATCTTTCCAAAAGAATGGAAACCAAACTATCAGATTAATGCATGTGTATCTATTTATAGCTGCACAATTCACAATTGCCAAACTGTGGAACCAGCCAAGATGTCCATCAACAGATGAATGGATTACAAAGCTATGGGATATGTACACAATGGAATTTTACTCAGCCAAAGAGAAGAACAAAATCATGCCATTTCCAGGGAAATGGATGGAACTGGAAAACATTATGCTAAGTGAGATTATTCAGTAACAAAAAGTAACAATCGTATGCTCTCCCTAATATGTGGAAGCTAGGGAGAAAGTGGAGCATAAGAGGGACTCTAAATGAAGAAGGAGAAACCTTAGATGAGCAAAGATGGTGTCTTAACTGAAGGTGATGGGAGGGGAGGGAAACACCCTAATGCACATGATGTACTTTCACAAACATATCAAAGTCAATTACTAAACTGAACTTGAGAAGGAGGAAGGACGAGGGAGTGGGGCAGGAATTGGGGAAAGGTTAAATGAGAGATGTGTGCATATATACCTTTGCCAGTTTGTACCTAACAAAGATGTATGATTACAATGCACCAGTAAAAAAATAAATAAATAAAACACAGAGCATATCAAGTGTCTCCTCTGATTAAAATCATTCTCGCTATCCTCTGTCTAAAGCCCCAAGTCCTGGGGGGCCCATCCCTCCTCTTTCACCCCATGCTGCCCAGAAATATTGACATTCTCCTAGTTGCCTCAAGAGCTTTAGCCCACCCTGCTTCCTCTCTTAGAGCACTCATTCTGTCTTCCTCAGAGCTTTGCCAAGTCAACAACAGGTATCAAGTGTTTCCCTACCCTCTGCATACATGTCCAGGTGACCCTCCAGGTGCTTTTAGCATGGATGCTGCTGTGAATGGCTCAGGCTCAGACCCAGGTCAGTACTAAGGTACTCATTCCCCCAGCAAAGAGAAATGCCTCCCCCAAGATTATAGTTCTTTCTTGAAGGCAGGTGGCACCCAAGGCCCTGTTGATACAGGGTGTAAATGCCCATGTCCACACATCTCTCTTAAGCCACTACAGGAATTGTTCCAACTGTGCAGTTTCCTCCTCAAAATGGCTATCTATAATTGTATTGTGTGTGTATACATGTTTATGCAACATATGGTAATATCAGTCTTCATCCAATATTCTCCACCAAGGACAAAACTATATTCACTGCACTCACTATCATAACAATGTATTTCAACACGTTGTCAAAAAGCAGCTGTTAATCAAAAATGTATTCTGGTTAAATTTTCTTACTTTCTCTCTCTTTTTTTTTTTTATTTTGGTGGTACTGGAGATTTAACCCAGGAGCGCTCTATCAGTGAACTACATCTCCAGCCCTTTTTAGTTTTTATTTTGAGACAGGGTCATGCTAAGTTGCCAAAGCTATTCTCAAACTTGTGATTCTCCTGCCTCAGCCTCCCAAGCATTGTGATTCCATGGGCACACCCCACTCTGCCCAGCTTAAATTTTCTTTAATTTTAATTTTGAGTAAGGTTGAGTTCTTTTCATATTTAAACAACATTGATATTTCTCTTTAGTGCAGTACTAATTTGCAAAATAATTTTATGTATAAATCAATTAAACCTTTACTTCATATGTTTTTTATTTTTATATTTTGTTCTTATCATGGACAAATATTTCATTCTTACATTTAACAGTCTTTTAGTCTCCTGGGGTCTGTGTTTTCCTTAGAAAAACCTACATCATACTCCAAAGTAATTTAAAAGAAAGAATTCCCCTTGTAACTTTTACATAAAATCTGTTTGGACCATCTGGAATTTTTTTAAGCATAGGGTGTAGAGCCAGGGTTATGGTTGTTCCAGATAATCTGTCACTGCAATACATATTTCTAGGATAAAGTGAAGGAGGGAGGGAAGGAGGAAGAATGGGAGGAAAAGAAAGAAGCTACAGGATGTGCACCCTGCCCAGGATACTACCACTGAACTTGTGTGTGTGTGTGTGTGTGTGTGTGTGTGTGTGTGTGTGTAGTGCTGGGGATTGAACTCGGAGATATTCTACCTCTGCGCTACACCTCCAGCCCTATTTTATTTTATTTTATTTTTTATTTTGAAACAGGGTCTCACTAAGTTATTGAGGCTGACTTCAAACCTGTTAACCTCTTGTGTTAGCCTCCCAAGGACTGGAATTACAGGCGTGGACCACACCATGCCCAGCTAGAAACAATGTTTTGTTTTGGTTTTCCTCTAATTTTTGAAATATAGAGGACTCTAAAAAATAAACACTCTATCAGAAAATAATGTGTTACAAAAACAAAATGTATCACATTTTAATTGATGCTTTGAAATACATGTAAAATCAAGGCTGTACTGTGTGATTATTGAACATATGTGACAAATGGTTTAAATAAAGTCTATGGTTAGATTTTGTTTTAAACATCTAAGCAAACTATGTCTAGGGTCAGTTGTAAAGCACAAAGCTTGGCAAAGCAAGATCTTTTTGAGGATTTATGACGTGCAAGTGTGCTGCAGGGATTGGTATTTTGTTCTTTCTATACTTCTAAGAATGCCTGCTGTGTGGGTGATCCAGGGCTCCCCAGGAAGCCCTATCTTTGCCTCCCTCACACATGGATAAGGAATGAAAGAAGACATTGTCGTACCAGAATAAGATGACAGAGATGTGACTCTTGGGGATGGGTCAAGTGGCCCTGGCACTGGGGCATGAGTGACTCTACAAACTAAAATGTGTCAAAATCTTAAGATGGACCTCTGAGGAAGTCTTACCATTTCTCTCTGTACAACACCAGGTGGCAGTAGCCATGTTTGATCGGCCTGAAAGGGAGACCACAGGGAAATCAGATGACTCTTCCCTGGCTATAGTTTGCTCCCAGGGATGGGTGTTCCTGGTGCTGTTTGACCACTCTACCTCTAAGCCTTTGTAGTCTTGCTGATTTTTAAAATCAAGCTGCACCTGATAGGAAACTTGATGCCAGCCTGGTACTTTCTGTGGACATGACAAGGGAAAGAGAGGAACCCTCTGGGCTTGTATAATGCTGGTGAATATTATACTCACACTAGCAATGCATCCACTTTCTCCAGAAAGTGGCCCCAGAGCCAGGTAGGAACTGGGTGCAGCCTGTAACTCCAGAAGCACATAGTATGTGTGTGTGTTTGTGTGTATGTGTGTATGTCTGTGTGTGTTTTGAGTTTGAAGCCTAACACATAGTAGATGTTCAATAAGTATTTATCAAATGTATGCATCCCATAAAAATGTGTCCACAATACACATGTGGTGGCACACACCTGTAATCCCAGTACTTGAGAGGCTGAGAAAGGAGGAACTCAAGTTCAAGGACAGCTTTAGCAACTTAGTGAGACTCTCAACAATGTAGTGAGATCCTATTTCAAAATTTTTAAAAATAATAAAATAAAAGAATGGCTGGAGGTGTAGATCAGAGGGAGAATTCCCCTGGGTTCAATTCTAGTACCAAAAAAAAAAAAAAAACTTTTAGTATTATAAGGATAACAATTTTTTCCTCATAAGGTTATTTTCAGAATTAATGAGAAATCATAGGTAAAGCACTAGTATAAGTGCCCCTGTGTTCAATCCCCAGTACCACAAAAAAGAGCATTGTTTTCAACAAGATTTCTTAAAAAGTTCTTTCATCTATGAAGTTTTCCTTGATAAGATATTGTAAGCGATACCCAACCCATGCTTATTTTTCTTTCCACACATCCTCAATATCCTGGCTCAAAGCATTAAACAATGTTTGTGTCTTTCATTAATGTTCTAATTTGTTACAATAAAGAAGAGGTGGAGCAAAGAAAATACATCACAATTATAATGGGCTCCAATGCTAGCCATAATGAATATCAATATCCCTTACACTCTACTGGAATAGCTTTCAGTTTTCAGAAATAACAGTTACTAAACCAAACTACCAGGTGATCTGAATCTAACCCAAGGGCTCTATAAAAGTGGAGAAACTTTCTGTTTCAGCCAGCAATCTCGCCGCTGTGTTCAAAACACCTGATACACACCACTTGAAGCTCTGGAGAGGTTAAGAGATCAGCCTATTTGGGGACCGGATTCTGCAACAGCTGCACTTCCTCATGGCATCCTGGTGAGAAGCAGAGAGAGCAAGGAGAGAGGGTGTGGGCATATTAGTTCCCAAGGCCATACCCCAAGGAGCCACCTCCAGCCAGGCCCTGCCTTTACAGCATGAGGTCTAGGGAACATTTTGTTTTCAAACTACAATACTTTGCTTCAGCAAGGCCCTTCTTGGGATCACAATCCTTCTTGGGTTCAGCAAGAGGGAGATGTGATGTCAGAAGAATGGCCATCAAGATGCAGCATTGTAGTTTTCAATATAGAGGGAAAGAAACATGAGCCAAAGGATGTGGGCATTCTCCTTTCTGTGTAATCTGCCATTTCTATTCTTATTTTATTTTGTTACTTGGGATTGAACTCAGGGATGTTTTCCCTCTGAGCTAGACCCCCAGCCCTTTTTTAAAATTTCTGTTTTGAAACAGGGTCTAAGTTGCTGAGGCTGTCCTTAAACCTGTGATCCCCCTGTCTCAGCTTCCCAAATACTGGGATTACAGGTGTGTGTCACCATGCTTGGCTCCTCTATTTCTATTCTTAATCACCTGCAGTATTTTAAATCTCTGGTTCAGCCCTAAAAACTCAGTTCCAGGCTCAAGTTTTACAAAAAGATTACCTGGTCAACCCCTGACTGCCATCCCCCACCATGGTTGTTCTTAAACATGGGACACATTTGCACTATCTTCATTGTAAAGCTTTTGCTTGATATTTTTGTGCCATTATTTCTATTAGTGGGTGTGGATGGAGTTGACTTGGGTGTCATGCATGTGTCTGATATAAAGGGCTGTGATTCAGAGTTCTTTGGGGCACTTGACAATTGAAGTGGATCTTACTCTATTCCCTTTACCATTGTCCCCAAGGTATTCCTCTTTTAATAGGCATCAAACAAAGTCTTCAGTCTGGCCAAGTCCCAACATGTGTATACCAGGGGTTCTGCCTCCAAGAGGTAGAGATTTCCTCCAAAGCTTACTATCGTGATTCCCAAACTTCTTCATTTGGCACCTGGGAGAATTCGGACAATGGGGAAGTATGGTTTAGGACCTGTATCCCCTGTATCCCCAGACCCCAAAATCCTAGATCTGGGAGGGAAACACAATTTCCAAATGGAAACTCTCAATCTAGCCCACTGTATTTTAGTTCAGCTGGGGAATTCCTTGGTGCTTTTTCTAAGGTCTCGTTTTCCTTCCATAGTTCTAGGAGGAAGGAAACAGCCAGAAGTGAGTCACCACCATTCACTTCAGCATGGGCCTCTTAGGTGTGTCTAACCCTCTATCCCTTCCTTTATTCAGATCATCTTCTCAAATGTTGCTTCTACTGAACAGATGCTTCCTCTGAACAGAGGACTCTCATTATTCTAAAGAGTGACACCAGTACTTCACAAGACCCAGGAGACTCATTGTCTTCCCCTGATCCCCACAGAGAACGCTCTGCTGGAGCTAAGCTCTAACCATCATCAAGAAAGTAAGGACTTGGAGATGCAGGAATAGAGAGAACATCCTTGAAAGAGAAGAGACAGAAACAGCACTCTCCTTCTTGTCTCCCGAATGACTTACTTTCCATCTCCAACCCCCATATCACTGTGACTTCCCTGAGATGTGTAGTGAAACAGGGTAAACTTTGAATTATGAGATAGACACAAGGATTGATGATACTTTCGTTTGTGGAGTCACTCAACCAGCAGTGAGTGTCTTCCCTTTCCAGCTCTGCATGAACTCCCATCCTCCCCCTCCAGCTGCAAGACACCAACCAAGTGAAATGGACTACATATCTTATATAACCAAGTGGACTCGAGAGTCAGGCATCTTCAGGCATGGATCTCCAAATGAGGGCAGCACAAGGAGAAGATACTGTGTTTAGAGGCTAAGGTGGGTGGCTCCTATTTGTATATCCAGGTTCTCACATAGTGAAGACATAGGAATTGGAGTCATAGTTAGTCAGTTGGGTGTGGTGGCACATGCCTGTAATCCCAATATTTGGAAGGCTGAGACAGAAGGATAGCAAGTTGAAATCCAGCCTCCGCACCTGAGTGAGGTCCTCGGCATCTTAGCAAGACCCTCTTTCAAAAATAAAAAATAAAATGGGACTGGGGATGTAGCTCAGAGGTTTTAATCCCCAGTACCATAAAAAATGTAGTCAATGCTGGGTGTAGACTTTAAACTTATTTTTAAGATTTGTTAGTGACTTAGTTTCAAGGCTTCTTTAAATTGGAGTGCCATTACTAAGTGGCCAGGATTCGGCCTCAAATGGAACTTTTAGGAACCAATGAAAGCACCAATTAGCCATGCAAAGCTTTGCTCCTTCCACTCTTAGTAGTTTGTATTTTAATACTTGGGTTCTTTTGTGTTTTAAATGATTTACAGTGTCCTTTTAGTGAACTGACATTCGAAGGAATAGTATAAAACTATGGAGACATTAACACACACACAAAAGAAGTATACAGATATGATGAACCAATAAAACTTAAGTTTTATTTGCAGTATTAACAATTAGAATAATAATAAAGACAGCAGTTATTCTTTGAGTTCTTAGTCAGTATTTGCAGATCACTGTACTGAGTCATTTACTTGTTTATTTTTTATAATAGCCCTAGAGGTTATCCCATTACTATCTTCATTTTATAGCTTAGTAAACCGAGGTACTGACTCAGAGAAAAACAGATTTGTGGTACACAAGAAGCAAGTGTTGGAGCTAGAATCCCAGCATAGACAGTCCAATTCCACAGTTCCTGCTCCACTCCACTAAGGGGGATGGGAAGCACATGGCAGGTACTGCAGCAACAAAGAGGACCGTCTGGTAGACGCCCAAGGATCTGGAAGGCACTGGCAGAGAAGCTTCCTGGATCCCCAGAGGTATCTCTCTGACCCTCTCATGTCCCTCCTGCTCTCCATCTTTGTAAAAACATATCAGAGTACCATTCTAACAGAGGCTGATTTATTGACTCAAAACGCCGACTTGCTACTAATCTCAAGGTAAGAGCTACAGAAATATGAACAAGTGAGGCTTCTCAGAGAGACAGTCCAGAAAAACCTACAGGGGCCATTTCAAGGAGGCCTTGGTGTTCGGCATCTGTGGCATGGCACAGACCTCTGGCACCAACCTGCACTTGGGGGCTACTGGGTGGTGAACACTTTCTTTCTCTTTCCCTCCATGTTTCCTTTCC
Organism: Graphiurus murinus; assembly: GCA_004027655.1. NCBI lineage: Eukaryota > Metazoa > Chordata > Mammalia > Rodentia > Gliridae > Graphiurus > Graphiurus murinus. The sequence goes on along the minus strand of PVLC010016399.1, from coordinate 15,176 downwards.
TCCCTATCCTTCTGTTTCTCTTTCTCCCATATTTAGTCTTCCTTGATTCATTTCTTTTTTTATCTCCTTGTTTCCTGCCTAAATATCAATGTCCATTTCTCCATTGTCTTTCTTGATCTGCTTGCTCCTCTCATTTCTCTTTCCCTGAGCAGTGGCTTGCCACATCTCTCACTTCTCTTTTCCCTGTTCCTGTATTATTGTCATATTCCCACTTTGTTCTCTCTTTCTCTCTGTCCCTCTGCTTGTCACTAACTATCTCATTGCTTTTCTCTCCCTTGTTCCCTGCGTCTGTCCCTGTCTATTCCTGGATCATGGACAATGGTTCTCTGTCTGTTTTTTTTCTCTGTATCTGTTTCTCCCTCTCCATCTCTGTTTCATTTCCCTTACATACAGGGATCCAGCCCCTGGATCATGGCAAATCTGAGTCATACCTCTGAATTCATCCTCTTGGGCTTCTCTTCTTTTGGTGAGCTGCAGGTTCTCCTATACGGGCCCTTCCTCATGCTGTATCTCGTCGCCTTCATGGGAAATATCCTCATCATAGTCATGGTTGTACTTGACACTCACCTACACACTCCCATGTACTTCTTCCTGGGAAACTTTTCCCTGCTGGAGATCTTGGTGACCATGACTGCAGTACCCAAGATGCTCTCAGATCTGCTGGTCCCCCACAAAGTCATCTCCTTCACTGGCTGCATGGTCCAGTTCTACTTCTACTTTTCCCTGGGTTCCACCACCTTCCTCATCATGTCAGACATGGCCCTTGACCGCTTCATGGCCATCTGCCACCCACTACGGTATGGGACTTTGATGAGCTGGGCTGTGTGTGTCCGGCTGGCTGGGGCTGCCTGGGCAACTCCTTTCCTAGCCATGATACCCACTGTCCTCTCACTAGCTCATCTTGACTATTGCCACGGTAACATCATTGACCATTTCTTCTGTGACAATGCACCTCTGCTGCAGCTATCCTGCTCTGACACCCACCTGCTGGAGTTCTGGGACTTCGTGATGGCCCTGGCCTTTGTCTTTAGCTCCTTCCTGGTGACCCTCATCTCTTATGGCTACATTGTGAGCACCGTGCTGCGGATCCCCTCAGGCAGTGGACGTCAGAAGGCTTTCTCTACATGTGGGTCTCACCTCACGCTGGTCTTCATTGGCTACAGTAGCACCCTCTTCCTGTACATCAGGCCTGGCAAAGCACACTCTGTAGAAATCAATAAGGTCGTTGCCTTGGTAACAGCTGTCTTTACCCCCTTCCTCAATCCCTTTATCTTTACACTCCGCAATGAGACAGTAAAGACAGCCCTTCGAGGGCAGGTGCAGAGGCTGAAAGACCTTTATAAGGCAACATCATGAGACCCAGAGACTTGGCTGGGCTCACACAAACAATTCAGGAAGAAGGCAGAGTGCCTGGATGGATGGGAAGCCATCATCCAGTTTCCTTGTTTTTTTTTTTTTTTTCCTCTGTGCTTTTGAGTGATAATTACAGTGAATTCTCAGTGATACTTTGTCTGGACTGAAGCTGCGATAGCTCACTATGGAAGTGCTTCCCATATTCCCCCAGAAACTATCTACAACAACTCTGAAGGTAGCCCAGAACCTGGGATCCAGAGCTGGAGCCTTTAGTACAGGGGAAGTACATAGAATTTGAATTCAAGGAGGAGCATCCAAGAAGCTAGAAGGGCTCTCTGATCAACAGATATCACCCAACTTTGTGTGTGTGTGTGTGTGTGTGTGTGTGTGTGTGTTTGTGCACACATGCAGACATGCGTGAGTGTTTAGGGTATATTTATCTACCATAGTATGTGTCCCATTGATAAGTGTATATAGTGTTTGAGTGGTCGTATTACATGGGGTTAAGGGGAGAAGTAAAACTTACCAAAACAAAGTGGCTGTTTTTTTTTTTTTTTCAGTGTGTTTGTGTTTGTGTGTGTGTGTGTTTCATTATATAATAATTTGAACTTTTCATTCACGGTTTATTCACCAAGATTGAATGCACTCCATGTATTAGGTGCACATAACATGTACAAGATTAAAAGGTAAAGAAGAAGCTGAGTGTGGTGGTACACACTCATAACTCCAGTACTTGGGGGACTGAGACAGGAGGATGGAGGATTCGTGGCCAGCCTCAGCAACTTAGTGAGACCCTGTTTCAAAATAAAAAATTAAATAGGACTGGGGTGTATCTCAGAGGTAGAACATCCCTGAGTGCATTCCCCAATATCTCTCTCTCTCTCTCTCTCTCTCTCTCTCACACACACACACACACACACACACACACACACACACACAGAGATAAAGAAGGTATACCTAGTCCTCATCCCCACCAAACTCTTAGCCCATTGAAAGAAGATAAAGAAGAGCTATATCCAGTGGGGACGGGAGCATTTCCACAGTGGCCTAAGACAGCTTTAGCAGAGGAAATGTAATGAGGTTTTATGAGAGCATGTAATGTGCCAGGAGAACCAAGACCAGACTGGAGGCTGAAGGAGAAGTTCCTGATAAGATGTCACCGAGTAACACATTGACTATAAGGTGGACATTGGGAGGACCCAAAGCATTTTGCACCCTTGCATCTGAGAAAAGCAAACAGAAAATGAACTTAAATTAAAACAAAGTAAATATCCATTGGTATAACAATAAATCTTTCAGGAATTATGTGGGTTCCAGGTAGCAAATATTGGAAAAGTTTTGGAAAGATAAAATAAACTGCTCTCCCAAATGATTAGAAACATTCATCTGCCTACAGGCAGGAGCTTGTAGTAAATTTAAAACATTCTTTTGTCCATTAATTACATATGTATATGAATATATGCTCATACGTACATATGCATATACACACATATGTGTGTGTGTGTATAAAATTCCTAAAAACATATTATGGCCCATATTCCCTTTGGAATGATAGATCAGCTCCACTGCCCTTCCTTCAGCATATAATTTGAAATTGTAAAAATCCTTGGGTTACTCAGTGAGACCTGCTGGCTCTCATTTGTCCCTGTGCTACCACAGGTGGACTCTTTCCTACCTGGGGTGCCTCTTTCTCTAGCTTTCTGAAAGTGTGCTCTTGCTGAAATACCTTTTCTCCAAGCCAGAGGGTCTCATTAGGTTTCTAGTTTCAGTTTCTGGTCCAAAATATTGCTTCTTTTTTAATAGCATTTCAGAACAATGACTCTGGTGTTTGCTATTGCTGTTGAACTAGTTGGTATTTTTGTCTGCTCACCACTTTAGCAAGTATTTGTAGAAGAAATGAAAGGGTAGTGAATGAGTTGAGAATAATTTCACCTATGAGACCTTACTTTTGCACATCTCTTTGCATTTTACAAACCACTTTTACATATATTTTTCCATTCAGTTTTACCTTCATAGTAATCTCATGATCACCCATCATAAGCAAATCACTCTGCTTAGCACTGTCCATTTAAGAGGAAAGAAATCTGAATTCTAACTTCAAGGGGTGCCCCATATACTGAGAAGCAATACTTTTTAACAAGGCAAGCCCACGAGGAGGTGCAGATTCTTGGGCCACAGCCAAGCAGTGTTTCTGACACTCTTTAGTTGATTAGGAAATCATGGTTACGAGAAAAATAACTTAGTCAAAGAGATGAAAGAAGGAATGGTAGAATCTGATTCTTCTGCTTCTTTTCCATCTCTCCATCCTTGGAAGCTCTTCTTCCATCTGGATCAAGAGTGAGATTAATTGACAACTGGCATCTCCAGGATCTGAAGCTGCAGTTTTGCCTCATCTAAGGCCTTATTTAGTATGCGTCTACCAAGTCCCTATCTAGAGCCTGTCTTATAATGGCAAAAATTTTAGTAGCCCTAACAGTAAGTGTATTGAAACACCTATAGGCAGAAGGCAATTATAGATTCAGTATCACTTTCTGGTTGTTGGTACTGGGAATTTTGTTGTTGGACCCTGGGGCATTCTATCTCGAAGCTACACCACCAGTCTTTTTAATTTATTTTGAAACAGGTTCTCACTGAGCTGCTGAAGCTGATCTCAAACTTGTGATACTTTTTTCTTAGCTTTCCATAGTACTGGGATTACAGGTGTGTACTACCACACCTGGCTTTAGTGTCACTTTTAAATATATTTGTGAATATATATGTGTACACACACACACACCCCACACACATTTCTTCAAAAAGAGTTTTGTTTATCACAATAGTATCCATAAACGTCTCAAAAATATGCAAGATAATTTTTGAATGAATATTTTATTCAGTTCATGTATAATCTTTATTGCATAATAGACTCTCTCCCCTTTACTTGAATGCCATTTTCCCAGGAAGATGAGAATAATTGATCTTCATTGTTAATCTACATAAGGTTATTTGACCTGCTGCACACAAGGCAAGAACCATTCCACTCCAGAGAAGTAGCCTACATTGGCACATATTTCAGGGTGGTAGAAGGATGAGATTGTTTTAAACACTCAGAACAAATGTAAATGTAGGCAGCATCAGTGGCAGGATTTTATGAAGACATTTCTTAAAATGTCTTCTCTATCTCCTAGTATCTTCCCATTCCTCCTCTGTTTTTCTGGCATTCCAAGCCCCAGAGATGCAGGATTCTAGTTAGCAACTATTAAAAATACAGAGTTCTGAAGGGTAAGCAGAGGATTCCATTGTCCACATGTAAATCCCAGTGGGAAATAAAAAATTAGATTAGTTTCTTTCAGTTGAGAAAATTAGAGAGCAAGTTCTTAAGGTTATAGATGTTTCTGAGGGGCCAGGGGCCAGGAGGTAAAGAAAGCTAATCATTTTCAGAGGAAAAGCAGGCTTGGATCCTGTGGCGGCCAGGAGAAACAGAGACCTGCAGAGATGGGATTTTAGGAGTTGAGGAATCTGAAAAAGTCTTTGAATCAAAGTTAAAAAACTTGTGTAGGGGCCACATTCATCAAAGCACTTTCCTAATTCTTTTCTAAATATACTTTTATTGGTGCATTGAAGTTTCCTATCATAATGAAGTTCAAAGTGATGGGCGCATACATGCACTGGGTGAGCTTTCCCCCAGCTGCCCCCTCCCTTCCCCTTCCCTGTACATAATATTAATATTGGTATTGATAATTTTGCATATAAACATACGATCAACAGAAGTGTTTCTTTAATTCTTTAAGCATAAATTTTTCTTCCATAAATATGTTTCTTACAACAATGCCTGACAGATGCTGAGGAAAGATGATAAATATTTAACCACGACCAGTTCTCCATTTACTGACTAATATTTGCTGGCTTCTGTGGGGTGACTATTCCCATGACACCCCATAACCAACAGGACATCACTGAGCTCCGAGTTGGGAAAAAGGTGCTCAGCAGCACAGCATTGGATGGTGTTTCTACCATCCTGATAAAAGTAAAATGTGGTAAAGTAACTAGGAGTTTTGAATTTTTATCACCTTTGTTCTTAGCATAATTTATTTGACTGTGAGTTTTTGTCACTTAATTTTTAATAATAGTTATATTTAATTCCTGACAATTTGACGGCCAGTTCTAAGGAGGGCTCTGGAGCATTACTAGCACCATTCTGCCTCTTGGTTTTCCCTTAGATCCTGTTCCCCGTTCAACAAGAACATTCTCCCTTCCTCACACTAGACATGTGCCAAGTCCTACAGAAGTAAGCGAATGTCATGGCATTACCCTCACAAGTTTTTCTTTCTAATGGACACCGAGCCCTTCATATGTGAGAGGACCTTTTTGTCCACTATCTGCTGGGTAGCTCAGAACTCTCATCTATGTTCCTGCCACCTCCCTCAGTTAGTGGAAAATGAACCTGGAAGTTCTTGGGTCTCCCACCCCTGGGTTTGAATCTAAAAGACTACCTATGAGGCCCCTTTCCTTTATATGGAGCAAACCAGCCATGATCAAAGGAGACCAGATGCTATAGATTTTCTTCCCTCTCCTTCTCCAGAGACACAGAAAGGAAGATCAGAAGACAGGTACCCCCATCCTCTCAGTCCACATCCTCATGCCTCTCTCTAACTGGAGGAACTGGACAAAGCAGCTCTGAAGGGCCCCAAGACATTTGACCTACTTAGCTGCCTGCAGGGGGAGGAGGGGAATCAAGAATTTCAAAAAAGCTAACCCTTCTTTAAACTTAGTTAGGTTACTTGCAAAATTGAAGACCATAAAAACTCAGTACTAAAGGTAAATAGTACTTTTTGTGCCTATAATATCATTGCCCTGGCATGCAAGGGTTTCTACGCCAGCATCTGCTGTACTCAGTGGGGTTTGTTGTAATCATATACTGCCTGTTATTTCAGCGAGCAGAGCATCTTTCAGAGGACACTCACAAGTCCCCAAGGAGCTTAGATCTCATTAGTGAAGATACACATGGCCACTCTCCAAAAAGCCCATTTATTAATTCTATCTCCCAGAGCCTCGATTGTCTACACAACACATCATTCTATGTCTGTATTACTTTACATATTCTGTTGCCTCTAAAAAATCCAGGTTTTCTCTTCTTAGTCTGTGAAACTGCTCTCCATGCTTCAAAGTCCAACTCAAATAACAAAAAGTTGGTTCAACTTAACCTTCATCTTAACCAAAGACAAAGAGGCACTCCCTCCCTGCACACCCAGAGCTTGCATATGGTAACTCATACAGTTCACTCTTCATTTAGTTGAAGCAATTTAGAGTTACTAGAACTAATTTAGAATTTAGTTCCACACTAAAATTTCAGCTTCTTAAATTGGGCACCATGTCTTATATATCTTTGTATCCACTCTATGTAGTACGTAATAGTTATTCAATAAACTTCAGGTGTCTTTACAGAGGAGCTTTTTAGATGAATTTGGAACATGAGCTAGCATTGTAACCTAAGTCATGGAATGCCATCTTAGTTGATGGAAATAGAAAAGCAGTAAGCAAAGCAAAGAAAGAGGTTGTCTCACTGTACTCTACCTCAGTTAGTTGTCTAAGTCAGTACCACAACCAGCTCTGACCCCCCACCTACTCACAGGGACCAAAAGAAGCAATGTGGATGGCAAGAGGTCTAGAAATTATTCAACTGCAACATCTCACTTATAAATCTGAATGTCTTAAGTGAATATGTAGATGTCTTTACTGACATTATTAGCCTATTTAACTCAGAAGGGAACATATTAGACAGCGGGGGACTGTTAGTGGGAGTCACACTTCACATAAAGGTTTTAGCTTAAAATTTAAAATGGTAGCAGCCCAACTTTGAGTCCTCCATCCCTGAGCTTGATTCCAGTAGAGTTTCTAAGCCAGACAGACAAGTGTCTGAACTTGAATGGAAGGAGAGAGGCTTGATGACCTATAAGCTCCTTTGAGAATCCATTTGGCAGTGGTTTAGTCACATCATGACTTAATCTGAAGTGACTCTCGTAACAACTACTTTGACTTAGAACTCAAATCCTAAGGTTCCTGACAGTGGGTTGGAAAACTCAGGCAGAATTGTTTTCTAGGTGATACCTATCTAGGAGCCTCATTTAACTTCATGCATGTCCAGGGTTCCTGTTCCAGTCAGGGACCCACTTCTAAGAAAACATGATGAAAAACAGTCAATAGGTTGCCATAAGATGATGTTTATTTTTAACTTTTAAAGAGGGGTATGTATAGAGAGGAGAGAGTAACAAGTAAAAGTCCCAGAGGAGGAAACTCCAAGTGGATTTGTATGCTGATTATTTCAGAAGGACAAACTAAAGGAAAGTGTATGCATATCAGAAGGAGATAATTGCTTCCCACTTAGTTCTTCAGTTTTTCACAAAGTTTGCAAGGAGAGTAAATAATTGGTCTCTGGAGAGGTGAGAGAAAGTTCTCAGGCTGCAAAAGTATTTTCCTTGCTGTTGTTTTCAGCAGAATCATAAGTATCTGCCTGTTGTTGGTGAGGTCCACAAATGCAAACCTTTCCTCTGGTAGTTAAATTTAATTAGATGTCAAACTTAATGGCACTGACTTCACTGCCCTGGTTCCCTGGGGTGACCACCATACTGTGACTATCCACACTGCATATTCCTGCCAGGACCTCTCAAAGTATCCTATGAACCGAGTTACTTTCAAAAGTGAGAGGAAGTTTGCACCTACTCTCTACCATGCTCTGCTAATCCCAGCCCAATTCAGACTCAAACTGGTATAAGAAATCAGACACCAGCACTAATTGCCTCCATTTCCCTAAGACTTTCTTAGCCACCCACAGATTTCCATGGAATGCCTTCTCTCATCTGTCACCCACCCTGTTCCTCGCAGCTCCAGTCCCCTCCATTGCCTTCTTCTCACCTGGCTTTTGCCATTTTTGCTTTAACAACCAGAGGTCCTGGAAAGCTGACTCCCCTCTTCCAAGAAACTTCGGCTTAAAGGCAACAGGCTCTGGGGACAGAAGGGAGAGGAGGGCAGCCTGGGTGTGCACCATGCTTCTACCGGAGTGGTTCTGGAGAGGCGTCCCACCAGGGCACACTGTCTTCTGTGTTGGGGCACCAGCCCCCTTGCTCTTCATAGAAATCCTCCAGTTTGAGAAGCCATTCTACATCCTGGCTCCGGCACCCAAGAAAAGAACACACTGAAAAGAAGAGTTGCAATTACAGAAACATAAAGAATACAAACAAAACCACAGAGCCAAGATTGGGGAGGGGAGATTTTAATAGCATATTTTAATAATTATAGCTACATCTACTGAGTTCTTACAATGTATTAGATCCTAATCTAAGAATTTTATTACAATTATCTCACTTTATGTGTATCATCTCACTATTTTCACATCAGGGCACCCTCAAAATCATCTATTCTTCAACTATCTCAGAACCACAGACACTTGCCTTTGAGGCATCCAAACAATGACAGGCGTTCGTAAGAGCAGAGACGTAGGTGAGAATACAGGAACAGGAGAGTCTAAGAGGGAGGAGAGAGAAAATCTCCAGCCTGGGTACCCAGTACCCACCTGCAGCGAGGGTCCTTCATCCTTGTGTCTTCTTAGGTGCTCACCAGCCCCCTCACCTGTGAACTTCAGGACCTCTGAGGATCCTTTTGGTCATGTCCTCGATAACCTCCTTGACCTTTTCATTCCGGAAGGTGAAGATGAATGGGTTGAGGAAAGGGGTAACCACCGCAGTTATTAGGGCTACCACCTTGTTGAGGTGTGTGGAGTGGCCCTTGCCTGGCCTCACATAGATAAACATGGTGCTGCCATAGCCCAGAATCACCACGGTGAGATGGGAGGCACAGGTAGAGAATGCCTTGTGGCGCCCAGAGGAGGAGGGGATGTGCAGCACCGCGGCCACGATGAGGACATAGGAGACCATGATAAGCAGCATAGTGGTCAGCACAAAGAGCAGGGACAGGAAGAAGTCCATGCGCTCGATGTGGTGGGTGTCAGAGCAGGAAAGTTTGAGGAGTGGGGCCGAGTCACAGAAGTAGTGGTCAATGACCTTAGGGCCACAGAACCAGAGCTGCGTTTTCTGCAGGGTAGGGGAGATGATGGAAAGGAACCCGGTAACCCAGCAGAACACAACCAGCTTCACGCAGACTGGGCGGCTCATGATAGTTGGGTAGTGCAGAGGGCGACAGATGGCCACGTAGCGATCAAAGGCCATGACGGTGAGGATCAGGAAGTTGGTGGAGCCCAGAGAGAAGTAGAAGAAAGACTGGGTCAGACACTGGGCCAGGGATATGGTCTTGTTTGTAGACAGCAGGTCTGCCAGCATCCTAGGAACCACAGTGGAGGTGACCAGCATCTCCATGAGGGAGAAGTTGCAGAGGAAGAAGTACATGGGTGAGTGGAGACGGGAGTCCAGCCAGGTGAGAGTGATGATGGCCAGGTTCCCCAGAACTATCAGCATGTAGATCAACAGGATGAAAGCAAACAGGAGGCTCTGGAACTCATGGAGGTGAGAAAATCCCAGGAGCACAAATTCCCTGACAATGCTGAAGTTACTCATCTCACTTGATGCCAGTTCTCTGCAGCACCTGCGAGAGGTCAGGGAATCTGAATGGAAAAATCACCATAACTTATCCCTTGGTCAAGTCCCTTGCTGGGTGGCCTGGCTCCCCAAGAATACTAGCCTATGAGCAGGGTCAATCTCACTGTATAGAGGAAACATTCCCAAAGGGCAGACATTTCCCTGAAGAAAGGAATGGACTAGCTGTAATAAACAGGCTTAGGAGTCAGCCACCTCTCTCTTCTGTCTTCCTCTAATTCACCAGTGTATTCTATACATTTATTAAGCTCCAACTCCGTGCAAGACATTTGGCTGGGTCCAGGGATAAAGTGGTAAACACTTCCTAATTAACTTCCAAATTTAAGTGCATTGGACAAATATTTGCTACTATCAAGTTATTTCCCTGTGCTGGACACTTTATACATCACTTCCTTTCATTTTTTATTTGTGCTCAATCTTCATCCTATTTGTGCTCTCTGTGACATTTCCAGCCACAAGGCAACAAATAACCCACTTTTGAAGCTGCTTGCACCTTTGACTTCAAGGATCCTGCTCTTTGTAAGTTTTTGCTTAATTTTGATTTTCCCTCCTCTGACCCCCTTCTCCAGCTGCCATTGTTTAAAACATGTTTCCACATTTCTCTACTCACTCATTTTTGTAATTTATTTTCTCCTGCAGAAATTTCTCCTTCTCCTTTAACCAAAGCAATCTTGAAAGCATAAGTCTCAAATCTGGATATTTCATTCTCTGGGTCTCAGGCCACATTTCTGTCAATAGACACCACCACATACTTAAAATGTCTAAAACGCATATATAATCCTGCTTCCATCAACACCCATGTTTTGTTCATCATCCTCTATCTCCTCAGTCATCTAGACTTGATATCTAATTTTTCCTATTCTCTCTAACTCACCTAAATTGCTGCTTTTGGAAATCTTTTTTTATCCAGTCTCCCCTCCATTTTCCAAAGCTTCCATTCTATTTCAAGGATGTTTTTCCTCTTAATTTCATCAGTGCAAACAGCTTTTTCCACCCTATCCATATACTGCTATTATACTTAGTTGCTTAAATGATATGTCTATTGGTTGTTTATAATAATCTGGAGCAATGTGATTTAACACACACACACATATATATGTATATATGTATATATATATATGCTTATATATACATATATGTATATATATATTTGCGATACTGGGGATTGAACTCGGGGCATTCTACCTTCGAACTATACCCCCAGTCCTATTTTTTATTCTTTATTTTGAAACCAACCAGGTCTCACTAAGTTGTGGAGTGCCTCACTAGGTAGCTGAGGCTGGCCATGAACCCAGATCCTCTGGTCTCAGCCTCTCAAATGCTGGGATTACAATCGTGCGCCACCACGCCCAGCTAACTTATATTTTTAAAAACATAAAATCAATTTATATTATGCTGTACTTTCACAAACATATCAAAGTCACTCACTAAACTGAACTTGAGAAGGAGGGAGTGGGGCGGGAATTGGGGAAGGGTTAAATGAGAAATGTGTGCATGTATTCCTTTACCAACTTGTACCTAACAAAGATGTATGATTACAATGCACCAAAAAAAATTAAAAATAAAAAAATAGAATCAATTTGTCAAACTAACCCTCTGTCTTCATACAGAAAAAGATTAGAAAACATTTTTAAATATCAATGATGGCCATCTCTGGATCATTTTTATTATATGACTTTTTTATTAAGCTTGTATATATTGCAGGTGTATGACAGGATGTTTAGATATACATATAAACTATAAACTGATGATATGGTAGAGCTAAATAACACAGTCATACTTCACACAGCTCCCATTGTGGGGAAGGGGGCCGAGTATGAGGAAACTTAAGGTCTATTCTCCCAGAAAATTTCAAGTACATAACACAGTATTGTTAACTACAGTTCCCCTGCTTTATATTAAATCTCTAGAAATTATTCATACTATGTAACTGAAACTGGTAAGATATCCCCTTCATCTTTCTCCAAATCCTTCATGATATGGGCTTTGCAGTTGAGTGCTCTGCTAAAATTTCCAGCAGCAGATGGTTCATCTATTCTTCATAGTATAACATCTCAGACACTTGGAAACTATTTGAAAGCTCCCTCTTTGTCACTTATCTTTCTCTCTCTCTGTATGTCAATCCTTTCATTTCTCCTGGGTAAATTATCCTGTGCCTTTTGACTCCTGACACAATGCACTTACCCCCAAAAATGACCCTTTCTAAAAATAGATTGGAAATGCAAAAGTGTTATCTATATAGTCCTCTTGGTCCCTTGTAACAGTAAACATCATCATCAGTGTCCTGGGCCATGATGGGCTCCCAAATGACTGAAAGAACAGGGCTGAGGAAAAGCCTAGAGAATGGGAGGGAAAGGAGCCTCCCCTTACTGTTGTCAGGTCTTTGGAAAAGGCAAATGGTACAGAGAGAACACAGAGATTAATAGCATACTGGGGAAACAGATCAGCTAGCAGCAAGAATTAGAGGCAAAGACTGATGGAGAGGATCATGTGCTAAGTGGTCAAGAGTCTAGGAAGGCTCACAGAAAGCAAAGCAAAGAGAGACATTAGGAAGAAACCCAGGCTGAGTTTTCCCAGCCCAGTCTCTGAGGAAGGGGCAGAAGGAGTAGTAGTGTGTTAGAAGACCCTGAGCTTCTCTCCTCAGAGGGAAGATGAGGTGAGATCGATGGAGGGAGTCTAGTCCTACTATAGTGACGCTCATGGTGTACCCAGAATCAATAATTTCCCCATGAAGAGGAAGGATGGGGGCAACTCAAGTCACTCATTCATTTAGGAAAAATGATGGGCTATACCATATATGTTGTAACACAGTGTAAACAAAATAGCCCTAGACCTTACAACCAAGTTAGAAAAACAAGCAGCAAAAAGATTAGAAGGACAAACTGATGACAAAGAAATGGGCATGGCAGAGACAGAGGGAAGGTAGGGGGACTCACCAGTGCTGGTTCACATCCTGCTGCACAGGTCCAGATGTGGGACCCAGATCTCTGACCTGGTGGACAACTAGGAAAATGCAGTGGTTTGAATGGGGCAAAGTTCCCCTCACAGTCCCTGCAGGAACATCCCCTGATCTGGGGCAGTCCACTGCAAAAACAGAAACTCCACCCCACCCAGGCCCTGATCTTCCAGGCCCCTTTCCCTCACTTCTGCTATACAAGTACTCTCAGTGGAAGATTTGGAACTGAAATGCTCTCAGAAAGGTGCCAGCCTTCCTCCCACAGTCCTTGAGACTTATGTTGTTCTCCAGCAGGGCCTGGAATAGGAGCACCATTGTGGATCCCAGGAGCTGCAGCATACACTGGGAATTTCCACACATCCCAACAGCATCCTTAACTTGGTAACTGCAAGCTCCTGGGAGCAAGCAGACAACTGAGAGCCCATGGGGGCCTCCTGGAAGACTGACTGCTCTCTGCCCCTCTCTTCTGTCTCCTGTGAGCATGGAGTTCAGTGCAGCACTGAAAGTCCAGGGATCTCAGTGCTGGGTGAAAGAATGGAGAGTGGGGTCAGGGAGTTGGGCACAGATTCTTTAGATACAGCCAACTCAGGAGCAAAGGCAATGATCTAAGAATTCTCCTTAGATCTCACCCAGGTTGGAAAGCCCAGACACACTGTCTTTTTTTTTTTAACTAAGAAGAGGGATGCTGAAGTGGGAAAACATCTCTTAGAAAACAAAAAACAAAAAACAAGTGACCAGAGCCTGAGGATCAAGATATTGGGCAGACCAAAATGAGAAATTGAAGACCTGTTAACAGTTATGAAACAGTAATTATATAATATATGTGCACATAAATGTGTGTGTGTGTGTGTGTGTGTATGTGCAATCCACAATCCCCCAAGGCATGGTTTCACTGTCCATGGTTTTAGTTACTCATAGTCAACTGAAGTCTGAATGAAAAATTATAGAAGTAGACAACTTATGAATCTTAAGTTGTGTGCAGCAGTTCTGTGTAGAGTGATAAAATCTTGCACTGCCCTGTTCCATTCCACCTAACATATGAATCCTCCCTTTAGACAATATACATTGCCCACCATTAGTCACTTGGTAGCCCTCTCACTTATCTGACCTACAGTCCCACTATCATAGTGTTTGGTCCAAGTAACCCTGTGTCTTGGCCTAACACTGCACCACCGTGCTGTCATTCACCTCACTTCATCTCATTGCGTGAGCACCATACCATCTCCCATCTTCACATAAGAGAAATAGAATTCCATTACCGTGCATGCCAAAAATCAAAGGAATTGTGTATCTCCTCAGCAAGACAAGCTTCCCAGACTTCTCCACCAATCCAAGCATGTGCATAGCCTCCCATGCTGAAAGACTGAAACAATCATATGGTCCTCTTCCTTGACCCTAACCCTTTACCCCACAGCAGTACCCTTGTCACATGCTTCCCACAAACATTGTCTCATTTGAATCAACAACTGGAGATCAGCTGCTACTAATGTCTTCATTTCACTACTGATGGTAGAGGAACCCTGACTCTAGGGCAATCACCAGATCAGTGTTATCTAGGTTTGAACCCAAGAGTACAGAGCATAGATGTCCTTCGACTTGTGTACTTTTTTGTATATGACCTGCATGCCCTCCATACTGAAATGGCTCATTCACCTGTACCAAACTCAGATTTCTATGTATTTTTTGATCTATGAGCATTTTAATATCACACATAGCAGCACCTACCCTGATAGGTCCATTTTGTTTAGTCAAGTATTGAAGTATTTTTGTTGAAAATACCTGAAAGTGAAAATGGAAACTAGCTTTGGTGAACCTCTATTTGAATAGTGTATTTACATAGTGATTGTGTCAAAATGCCCAACAACAACAAACACAGTCCATCTCTCTTGAAGATTAATCCCCAGGTAGAGTTCCTTGAACTCTTGTGTGTCTGAGGTCCAGAAGAAAGGGTCTGAAGGCACAATGTAAGGGATGCACGACACACAGCAGCCACACTTCTGTAACATATTTGTCACTCTCTTTTTCTAGACTTACCATCTTTTCCTCATATATGGTTGTCCTTCTGGAGTTTTAAATCTCTGGTTGGGCTCAGGTTCAATTTGGTAATGGGCACAGTCGTCATAACCTCTGTAATCTTCACATGACAAAGTATAACAAACATGGAAAGGAGTTTGGGAACTCCAAATTATTTTAGACAGTTTTGTAACATATTTTATGTGTATCTAGAATCCATGAGTGACCCATGTAAAACTAATGATGGTGGGGAGGGAGAGGGAGAGGGA
>PVLC010016398.1:0-35494 GCA_004027655.1 Graphiurus murinus | reverse complement strand
GGAGGAGGAGGAGGAGGAGGAGGCCAATGGCAGTCCTCTGGATAAACTTGCACTGATCTTGTAAAGAATTAGTGACATTCTGTTTACCCGCCCACTTCCTGTGTTTGCTTGGTATGAGCCAGGCTTCCAAATGTTAACCAACTTGGGTGACCTAAGCTAAAAAAAACCATAGACAAGTTCTAGACCTAAGACAGGCCTTGGTTTTCAGCAGGCTCTGCCCCAGGGCATTGGGGAGGAGGAGAGGAGGCTGCCTAAAGAGTCAGTTGAGGCTAAACTGGGGAAGTGGAGTTGTGGGTCCTGACTATGTGTCCTGGAATAAGTTACTTCTCTGAGCTTCCTTTTCGGATCTGCTTCACAGAATAAGAGATTGTTAAACAACTCTGCTGTGGTCCTGAGTCATCACGGCCGCCTGTGAGCCTGCCTGACCCGGCCCTCCAGGCCAGGAGTCACAGTGGGGCCTCTCCTGTCATCCCACCAGACTACTCCTGTGGCTCCCGCAGCCTCAGGGCCAGCAGAGCCTGTATCAGCTGTTCCCCGCCCACCCTGGGGGGGGGGATTCCTCTCAGGACCCTTCCTGGGGCAGTTACTCTGTGGCCATTGTGTGCCATCCTTCTGCTCTGTAAGACCGAGACTGTGTCCCTAACTTGGTAAGGAAGCTCACACAGTGCCCCTGCAGTAAATGTTTATGAAAGGGAGATTCAGGAGAGCAGGGAAGCAAGAAGCGGGCTGTGGAGAACGGCTCGGCCACCTATTTGCTTCACGGTGTGGGACTGGCTGGCTTCTCTGCCCCTGTGGCCCCTCTGGGCCAGCCAGATTTGCCTGGTGGATACTTGTCCTCCAGCAGTGTCAGTTTCACTAGGAAAAAAAAAATGGGGGTATGTCTTTGGAGATAAACTGGCAAAATGTGAACCTTTAATTATTATTGTTATTATTTTGTGTTACTAGAGTTGAACCCAGAACATTCTACCTCTGAGCTGGCCTTTTCACAGCCAACAGCATTGCTCCAAGGATAAGGGCCATCCTGCCTGGACACTGCCCGGAGCCCAGGACCTGGGTCAGCAGATGTCTCACCCCTGTGCGGCACAAGCCCAGGGGCACACGCAGGCCTTCCCTGCACACCAACGCAGCCACACATTCACTGTACACACGATGTCCACACACACCCAGGGGAAGTCAGACGGGTGAGAAATGGTGACTGGTTTTAAATAAACATAATCATCTATTTTGACTCTGGGAACCAGGTGCCTTTTCTGGGCTGACACACTGAGACACACCTTGCCTGGAGCAATACCCGCAGCGCTCCCTGCTCCCAGGGAGGGCAGCTCAGGCACCAAAACGGGGGCCTGGCTCCCCCTGCTGGTAATCTTCGGTATAAACCCGGTTCAGTGACGGCAAGTAGGCTGGGCCAACCTCTCCTCCTCTCTGGATCCCGGGGGATGCAGAGTGGAATACTGGCAGTGGAATACTCCCTCTCTTTCCTTTTATTTCAGGGAACCGCAGTGATTTACCTCAGTTTATTCTCCCAAAGGCAGAATTCATCTGCCTGTTAGGGGGGCTTCCTTTGAGGCCCCCCCCTCCCTGGTTCACTCTTGTAGCCAAGGTCCCTTACCCAGCTTCCATCAGGGGTGGTGGCTCCCTCATACAGGGAAAACCCTGCTTGCTGCAATGCCATGATTACAGGACACGGGTTTGGAGCCAGGTAGACTAGGACCCGGTTCTGCCTGTGTTACCTTGAGCAACCTCCTTAACCTCTCTGAACCTCAGTTTACAAACCAGTCCGTCAGGACAAGCGTTCCCACGGCGTAGGGTTGTGCAGAAATGAAATAATGCAGTGATTCCAAGGGGTATGAACACTGTGCCAAAGACAAGTGAAGCCAAAGGATAAACACAGTGTCTTTGGCTGCAGTGTCAATTTCACTAGGAAAAAAAAATGGGGGCATGTCTTTGGAGATAAACTGGCAAAATGTGAACCTTTAATTAATTATTATTGTCATTATTTTGTGTTACTAGGGTTGAACCCAGGACATTCTACCTCTGAGCTATACCCTCAGCTCTATTTTATTTTGAAATAGGATCTCCCTAAGTTGCTGAGGCTGACCTGGAACCTGTGATCTTCCTGTCGTAGCCTCCCAAGTCCTGGGATTACAGGTATGTACCACCATACCTGGCTTTGAATTCATTTTGTTGTTTGTTTTTTTGCAGTACTGGGGATTGAACTCAGGGGCATTCTACCACTGAGCTATACCCCCAGCCCTATTTTTTATTCTTTATTTTTTGAAACAGGGTCTCACTAAGTTGCGGAGTGCCTCACTAGGTACTCCTGAGGCTGGCCTCGAACCTGGATCCTCTGGTCTCAACCTCCCAAATGCTGGGATTACAAGCGTGCGCCACCACGCCTGACTGAATTCATTTTTAAGAAGAAAAGCATAACTTAAAGAAATATTTTGCCAAAAAAAGAAAGAAAGAAATGTTTTGACTTATGGTCACTTGCTTGGGGCTCATCCAGCTAAGGGTCACTCTTTGTCTCTGGGAGGCCATAGATAGAAGAATCTGAAACGCTAATGGGTATAAAGGGCCAGCACCTGCCAGAGCACAGTGAACCCTCTTCCATCCTGCTGCCCTGTACTTTTCTAAAGCCTCCAGAACACCGGAGGCCTTTCCCTGCAGGTCTGGGGCCGCAGTGAGGGCTGGGCAGGGCTTCTCTCACGCACTCACTAGCAATCTCGGAGCGGTGGTGGGGGGGGGGGGCTATTTTCACAGGTCCTGGGCGATTAGTAGCATGGGGCTTATTTCCTCTACTCTGAGGTTTGGTTCAGGAGCTCTAGCAAGAAGCTTCCAGCTGACTCTGGGAGTTGGGGAGGGCTCAGCACTCAGACCTTGGCTGCAGGAGCTGTGGCCATATCCGAGAGCATGAGAACTACCACTGCACATTCCAGAAAATCCAGAGATGGGGAAAAGTAAAGCAGAAGTTGTGTATCTTTGTTCCAGGCTCCTCCGGGCTACACACTGTCTATGAGGCTTCCGTCTGAACAACTTGTTTATGGCAAGACAGCGTTCTTTCCAAGCCCAGCGAGGTCATGAGACTTGCATAAGGCCACACATCCAGTGTGATAGAAATTGCTAGTGCTTCTCTGATTGCTAGTGTTCTCCTACATTATCAGAATAAGAAAAGTTTTAGTTGGAAACAAGGCTGCCCTGACCAAAGACTACATTTCCCAGTGTCCTATGCAGCCAGCTGTGGTCATGTGACTAAGTTAGGCTGAGAACCATAAAAGGATAAGTCCTGTGGCCCTTTCTGGGAACATTCCTTAAGTCACAGCTTGCTTTTTTTTTTTTTTTTTTTAATTTTAACTGGGGATTTTATTTTATTTATTTATTTTACTGGAGATTGAACCAGAGGACATTCTACCTCTGAGCTACACGCCCAGCCCTATTTTTTTAAATTTTGAAACAGGGTCTCAATGAGTTGTGATCCCCCTGTCTCAGCCTCCCAAGTACAGGGATTATAAGCATGTGCCATCACACCCGGCTTACTGGGGATTTAACCCAGAGGCATTCTACCTCCTAGCTACACCCTCAGGCCTATTTTATTTTATTATTATTATTTTTTTTAATTTTGAAACAGGGCCTCACTAATTTGCTAAGGCTCTCCTGGAACTTGCACTTCTCCTGCCTCAGCCTCCTAAGTCCTGGGATGGACTTAGGAGGCTGAGGCATGCCAGGTGTAAGTCACAGCTTGAGCGTCTGCTCTCTGCCTCTTGTTCTGTTCTTTGTCTCCCACCTCTATTGTGCTCCTTGCAGGGGGTCCCAACCTTGAACCAAGAGGAGGTCCCCACCTGGAGCCACAGCCCCTGCTGTGACTTTTCTGCCACAACCCCCCTACTCCCCCGCTTTGCTCTTGCATCCATGCTTCTCCACAGCAGAGTGTGGTCTCTGGGGACCCCTCTGTGCTTCAGTAACAGAGACTCTCTGAAATTAAAAGTCCTAAAATGATTTTGCTTCTCAGCTTCATTGTACCTGCTTTTCTGTATGCTGAGAGTGGAAACTGAGAAACTGCCCAGGTGAGCGCCAAGCAAACTGAGACCGCGACACACTTCGACTAGCGCAGCCTGGCCAAATCGACATATGTGCATTTCCTGTCTTTTGTCCCACTCTACCCTGCCCCCTCCTCTTATAGAAGCTGTTTGTACCTCGGAGCCCCCAGAGATGGAGATTTGAGACAGAAAACATCTCTGTATTCCTCAGGGATGGCTTTGAATAAACCCATTTTCCTTCACCAACCTCTGTCTCTCACGCCTTGGAGGAGCAAGGAGCAGCAGGACCTTCGGTTCCAGGTGACACTCTTGCAGACCTCCATCGGCTCTCAGGTGAGAACATCACAGTCACGGCCCCTTGCGATGTGATAACCGCATCATCAGGCAATGTCATCGTGGCGCGGACATGATGGAATGTGCTTACACAAACCTGGACGGTGCAGTCCTCCACTCGGCACGGCCTCCTGCTGCAATCGAGAGGTGCGATAAACACGAAATGGACGCAGCCACCGCCAGCACAACACAGCGCACTGTTTTGTAGTAAATCCATCTCCATGTCAGTCGTACAACTACCCGCTAAGATGAAACATATACTTGGGAGACTGAGACAGGCTAGTGCACGGTGGGTAACTTAGAGACCTTGTTTCAGAATCAAAAGGGAGCTGGGTATGGTGGCACTTGCCTGTAATCCCAGTGCATGGGAGGCTAATACAGGAGGACCAGAGGTTCAAGACCAGCCTCGACAACCCAGCAAGACCCTGTTTCAAAACAAAAAAATAAACAGGGCTGGGGTATAGCTCAGAGGTAGAATGCCCCCTGGGTTCAATCCCCAGTACCACAACAAATACATACATACATACATACATAAATAAATAAATAAATAAATAAATAAATAAATAAATGGAGTGTAGCTCAGAGGTAGAACCGCTCCCCCCATTCAATCCTACATACACACACACATAGTATAGATATCCAAGCTGCAATGGAGAGAGCCATTTAAGTGTCCCTGTTTCTATTTTTGTGCCTGATAGAATTTTGACTCATGATAGGAAATCTGTCATCAGAGGATTTCAGCCAAGGGCTCACCGGGTTACTGCTGAGTCTCTGGGAAGTACCAGGAAAACCCTGGGTTTAGCCACTGAGTCTCAGGGTGCCGCAATCAAGACTGTCAGGCCAGGCGTGGTGACACACGCCTGTAGTCCCAGCACTTGGGAGATTGATACAGGAGGATTTCAGATTTGAAACCAGCCTCAGCAACTTAGCGAGACCCTCAGCAACTCAGTGAGACCCTGTTTCAAAAATAAATAAATAAATAAAAATAAATGAAAAGGGCTGGGGTGTAGCTCGGAGGTAGAATGTTCCTGGTTTCAATCCCCAGTACTTAAAAAAAAAAAGAAAGATAGTCACAACGCTGGATGAGCAAGGAGAACCAGTAAGCCACAGAGGTGGACCAAAAAATAAAGGCAGAAGGCTGAAAAGACTATTTATTTATTTGTTTGTTTATTTATGTATTTATTTATTGTGGTACCGGGGATCGAACCCAGGGACGTTCTACCTCTGAGCAATACCCCAGCCCTGTTTTATTTATTTATTTATTTTTGGAAACAGGGTGTCACTAAGTTATGGGGAACCTCACTAAAGTTGCCGAGGCTGGCCAACAACCTGTGATCCTCCTGTCTCAGCCTCCCAGGTACCAGGATTGTAGGTGTGCACCACCACTCTGCTTCTGAGAAGACTAACAGAACCTGACAGGTGCTGGGGGCTTGGTGCCTACACATCATGGGGTGAAGAACTTGGAGTCTGGCAAGCCTGGCAAGGCACACGGGAGCACGGGAGACGTGGAGACTGCTCACCCAGCAGTGTAACCTAAGCAGCCAGCTGGGGAGCGCATGGCGAGCCTCACAGGCAGCCACAGGAGCAGCCCGTGGAGGAGACATTGCAGCTGTAACTCAGTTATCGTGAGATAACCGTATCTCTGTGCTACAGGACCGAGAAGGTGAAATAGAAGGACCCTCTGGCTCCAGTGGACAGTATCTTGGGGAACCTGAAGAACTGGCCTTGGACACCAGCAGGGGAACTGAAGTCAACATCGACCTAGGTGATTGTGGGAAAGACTGTTCCCAACCGAGAGGGAATCGGCACCGCCAACGCCAGGGCAAGGAAACTCACTGGTAGCTAAAGCTACCGCGGCACACCTTCACCATTTACTCGCTCCAGAGTCTGTACCGAGTTTGAAATTTAGCCTCACACTCTTCTAATGAGGAGATGATATGGAAGAAGGGCTATAGCTTCCCTACTTTTTATTTATTTATTTATTTTTCTGTTTGTTTTGAGGGTAGGGAGAGACAAGGAGCATTGCAAGTTCAAGACTAGCCTTGGAAACTTAGTGAGATCCTGTTTTAAAGTAAAAAACTAAAAGGGTTGGGGGTATAGCTCAATGGTAGAGTGCCCCTGGGTTCGATTCCTGGTACTGCAAAATAAAAAAGAAAAACTAGCATCTGCAAATGTCAAAGATATCAACATGGATTGGTTTGACCAATAACCACTGCTTGATCCTTTTTTCTTTCCTTTTGGTACTGGGGATTGAATCAGGGGTATTCTAGCTCTGAGTTACACCCCAGCCCTTTTTATCTTTTATTTTGAAACTGAGTCTCACTAAGTTGTTGAGGGTCACGATGGCTATGATATCACTAGGTAGAAGGAATTTTTTAGTTTCATTATAATCTTAGGGGACAGCCAGGCATGGTGGCTGACACCTATAATCCCAGTACTTGGGAGACTGAGACAGGATGATCACAAGTTCAAGACCAGCCTCAGCAACATAGTGAGATTCTCAGCAACCTACCAAGACTCTGTTTCAAAACAGAAAATAAAAAGGACTAGGGATGTAGCTCAAAGGTAGAATACCCTGGGGTTCAATCCCCAGTACCACACACACACACACACACACACACACACACACACACACACACACACAAGTAACAATAATAATGATCTTAGGGGACACTGCTGTGTATGCAGTTGAATAGAATGTGGTTATGTGGTGTGTAGTTCATGACTGCACCAGGAACTCTGATGGGTTGGTGTCAGAGCATGAGAGGCACACCTAATGCAGCTCCTTAAACTCATCCATTCCAAGAGTGGCTTGGGAACCTTCGGTGGATCCAGAGGCAGCTGGGGAACAAAAGCCCAGGGCCCTGAGAGGGTAGTGGAGGTGACACCCCTCCTAATACCTCCAGACTCTGCCACCAGACTCCCCGCACAGCCATCCCTTGCAGCGGGTAAAGGCAGCACGTGGGCGGCCTGAGCTCTTTCTCAACTTCTCTGGCCTGCAACCCCTGGTCTCCGATGAAAGAATCTGGTTTGCTGAGACCACTCTGAGGAAAGCTTGCCCAGAAACTGTAGGACAGGTGAGCAGTGCTGAGGCACATCCTTTCCCAGGAGCAATTCAGGGGGCGTTTCAAGACCGGCAAAGTGTCAGGTAGGCCAGGCAGGGCCCTCTGCCAGGCGGTCTATTTCCTCCTACCGACCTCAGCACCTGGCTGCAGCTTCAGGGTTGGGCAGGACCCACTCTGAGTTAAAAGGGCGTGAGGTCTGAGAAGAGGCCTGGTCAGGTGGCGGCATGCTCAGGAAGATGCTATTTACAAACACAGATGTAGCTCAATGCTAGAGCACTTGCCTAGTATGCACAAGGTCCTAGTTCAATCCCCAGCACTGCCAAAAACAAAAAACAAAAACAAAAACACAAACAACAACAACAACAACACATCACTACAAACATAGCAGAAGTGTCACCTGGGGGTGATCCTGAGAAGTCTCCTACCCTCCCATCCTCCTTTTCTCAATGACATGGAGGTCATGGTCTTGACCTCTCAAGGTTATTGATACATTGAATGAGATAATGACTATAAAACACCCAAAATCTATAAAGTCTCTACAATGATGAGCCTGCACTTGTACCATAGATACAGCAATACTGTAGCTGGTACTGCTGGTACCCAGCCAGACCCCCTCTGAGAGGCTGTGCACTTCCCCCAGCTAACACTTGAGCTGGTCCTCTCCTGGCACTTCCTCAGGATGCACAGAAGCTGCCTCACTTGGCTGCAGGGTGGGGGGGGCGGTCTCCACCTGATGACTGCCAACATGGATACAGAGGCTGCCCCTGGCCTCAAGAGAGGATGGCATCAGTGCTGTGCACACTCAGAGCTTCCTGTGCCATCAGCTGAGACCTCAGCCTTGCAGGTTCCTTCCCCAACCCTGTCCAGCCCTGCTTCTTTGTCTTTCTTCTGGGGGTTCTTCTTCAATAGAGCATATTTCCTCAAATCTGTCTTTTAGGAAACTAGAACCAAATATCTGTCTTACAAAATTGCTGTGAGGATGAAAGAACTTTATGTATATATGAAATCTGGGGCTGGAACTCAGGGTCTCAAACATGCTAAGTACACGCTCTATCACTGAGCTACACCCCCAGACTAAATGACATAATAAAGATAGGAGATTAGTCTCGTGCTTGGCATGTAGTGATTATCCAGTAAGTGTTAAAGATGGTGATTATTCAGAAAACTGGAGCTTCAGGAAACTTTTAATGTAAGAGTAAGAAGTGGGGCTGGGAGCCAGGCATGGTGGTGCACACCTGTAATCCCAGTACTTGGGAGGTTGAGACAGGAGGATTGCAGGTTTGAAACCAGCCTTAGCAACTTAGCAAGGAAATCCTCAGCAACCTAGTATGACCCTGTTTCAAAAAATAAAAAGGGCTGGGGGTAGCTTGGAGGTAGAATGCACACACACACACACACACACACACACACACACACACTATAGTGGGGCTGGGCATATAGTTCAGCGGTTGAGTTCTTCCCTAGTATGTGTAAGGTCCTGCACCTCAGGCAATATCCCCAGCACCAAAACAACAACAACAGATGATATGAAGTGGAAATCTGGTGAGTTGGTCAGTGGATTTATTTATTATTATTATTGCCATTACTACTACTACTATTATTATTATTATTATTTGGTACTGGAGATTGAACCCAGGGGCATTCTTCTGAACTACACCCCCAGCCATTTTCATTTTTTGTTTTGAAACAGGGTCCCACTAGGTTGCTAGTCTCGCTAAATTGCTGAAGTTGGCCTCAAACCTGCAACTCTCTTGTCTCAACCTCTCAAGTTCTGGGATTACAAGTGTGCACCACCACTTTCAGCTCAGTGGATTGATTTTTATATACTAAGAAAATGGGGCTGGGGTGGTGGTGCACACTTGTAATCCAAATACTTAGGAGGCTAAGACAGGAGGATCACAGGTTCACCACCAGCCTCATCAACTTATCAAGACCCTCCGCAACTTAGCAAGACCGTTTCAAAATAAAAAATAAAATAGAGCTGGGGGTTGTATCTCGGAGGTAGAATGCCCCTAGTACTACAAAAAAGAAAAGAAAAAAAAGAAGAGAATGGGGTGAGCAGAGAAGGGCAGCTGGGTTTTCTTAGATATTTCTTGTTTTCTCTGTTTCGGTGCTTAAAACAGCTGATGAAAGTTTCAGTGATTACATACCCTACCTTTACCAGCAGAGGGCGCCATGGACATGCAAATAAGTGTTTTTTCCTCTTCTGAGTGAACCAGGCTTCTCAAAGCAGCCTAGGTTGGCTGGGAATACCAGAACTTGATAGGGCAGTGGTAGGAAAGCACACAGGTAATAGGAGTGAGCAGAGCAGGGAGGAATAAGCGGTTAAGCTGGTCAGAGACGCTTCAGGAAGGGGCGGGTGAGGCTTCAGCCCAGGCACCAGGGCAGCCAAAGGACAGAACTTTCCCAGGGAAGCCACCCTGGGGGCTGGATGGGCAGGGCCTGGCCTGGGCAGGGCACTGGAGGCAAGGTGGCCAAGAGAGGGGACGAAGGACCCCAAAGAGGACGATGACTCTAGCTGAGCAGTCTAGAAGAACAAGGGACCCACTGACACGGGGTAGAAGTCGAGAGTGAGACAATTTTGGAGAACACGGAGGGCAGTTTGCCCTGTTACGACACAATCTACAGTGATCTCACCTTACATGGCTCCTTTCCAGCAAGCTGCCATTCTGCAGGATTCTGCTCTGTGTGAGTTCCAGAAGCCAGTGCAATACTCAGAGCACAAGAACATAACAATCCCATGGAGTCTTTCCATTCAGAGTAGAGAGGCCGAGCCCCCACAGCTGGTCCTTGCCTTTGAACGAGGGGCTGTGTGTCTGTTGGGGTTGGAATTAACTCTGTGTGGGAATAGACGGGAACATTAAAGAATTGCCTCAGCTGGGTGCAGTGGCACACGCCTGAAATCCTAGTTCTTGGGAGGCTGACACAGGAGGATCACAGGTTCGTGGCCAGCCTCAGCAACTTACTGAGGCCCTCTGCAACTTAGTGAGACCCTGTTTCAAAATAAAAAATAAAATAGGGCTGGGGGTGTAGCTTAGAGGCAGAATGTCCCTGGGTATAATCCCCAATGTCATCAAAAACAAAAACAACAACAACAAAAAAGAATCGTGTATGGGGAGGGGGAGAGTTAAAAAAGAAGGAATGAGCTCAAAGGGGCAGGGTCTCCAAGCCTGAGATGCAGTCCTTGTTGGAGAAGCTGTGGTTGCAGCTCACTGATGGTGGAGGAGGTCTCTGGGTTGTCCCTGGACAGGATTGGTCCACAGTCAAGAGCCAGGTGGTGGGCAGAGACCCACAGCTGGGGCTGGTGAGCTGCAAGCCTCCTGCTCCCCCCGCCCCATTCTCCAAGAAGTTGCTTTTGAAGGACACTGCTGAACCCATGGCAAAGCCACCTAGGACTCAAGCTAGGATGCTGCATGCTGGGCTTTCCTGCAAACCAGCTGGGTCACCCCTGCCCTTCACCAGGAATCCACCCAAGCCGGGACAATGACCTCACCCCTGAGCAACAGGTAGGAACCCACAGAAGTAGTTATGAGGACGCCTGTGGGGTGCCCCTAGAGCTGGCTGAGGAGCTCTGCTGAGGTTCAGAGTCCCAGAAGCAAGTAGGAAGGAGAGCACAAAGGAGCCAGAAAAGAAGTGTCCTCTTCCCCCTCCCTCTAGTGCCCTCCAGTGGTGAAGTTTAACATCGACAAGGGACGGCTGCAATAAAGGGTGGATTTGGAACTGAAAGGCAACAGATTAATGAGAGGCACAGGATAGCAATGGACTCCCCTGAGGGAGGGGAGAGCTCTTTCCCTAGACGTGTGCGTGGGCGTGTGGGCGTGTGTGTGCATGGGTAGATGTGTGCACGTGTGTGTGGGCGGTATTGGGAAGTGAACTGAGGGCCTTGTACATGCTAGGTAAAGCATTGTGTCACTAAACTACATTCCTAGCCCTTTTTTTTTTTTTTTTTTTTTGTTTTTTTTGGCGGTACTGGGGATTGAACTCAGGGGCATTCTACCTTCGAGCTACACCCCCAGCCCCATTTTTTATTCTTTATTTTGAAACTGAGTCTCACTAAGTTGCGGAGTGCCTCACTAGGTAGCTGAGGCTGGCCGCGAACCCGGATCCTCAGGTCTCAGCCTCCCGAATGCTGGGATTACAAGCGTGCGCCACCACGCCCGGCTCCTAGCCCTTTTTATTTCATTTTTTGGAACACAAGGCCTGGCTAAGTTGCACAGGCTGGCCTCAAACTTGTGATCCTCTTGCCTCAGCCTCCCAGGAAGCCAAGATTACAGGCATAAGCCACTACATCCAGATCATAAGATCTTTTTGAGAACTTTTACTTGAAAGAATATTCCTGCCAGCTGAGAAATTAATTTTGATAGCTCAACAACAACAACAACAACAAAAGTCAAAAGAAAAACCAAAAAATGATTATATCAACAAAACTATGTAAACTAAATGACTTGATTAATACGGCATTAAACTCAGTAAAAATGATAAAAATTATATTTTAAAGTATACACAGTGTTTCATGATTATAAACTGGGGTTTTTGTTAAAAATTCAGTTTGACAAAAACTTGGTCCGCTCTCCCTTGCTACTTTCATTTTTTTTTTTCTTTTTTTGCGGTACTGGGGATTGAACCCAGGGGCATTCTACCTCTAAGCTACACCCTCAGTCCTATTTTTTATTCTTTATTTTGAAACAGGGTCTAACTAAGTTGCAGAGTGCCTCACTAGGTAGCTGAGGCTGGCCTCAAACTCGGATCATCTGGTCTCAGCCTCCCGAATGCTGGGATTACAAGCATGCACCATCATGCCCGGCTCACCACTTTCAAGTGCTGTACCACTGAGTTACATCCCTACCTCTGTGATTTTATTCTTAGCTGGGCACAGTGTCACATGCCTATAATTCCAGCACCTGAGAGGCTGAGACAGGGGGGTCATAGGTTTGAGGCCAGCCTTAGCAACTTAAAGAGACACTGTTTCAAAATTTTTAAAAAATGAGCCGGGCGTGGTGGCGCACACTTGTAATCCCAGCATTTGGGAGGCTGAGACCGGAGAATCCGGGTTTGAGGCCAGCCTCAGCTACCTAGTCAGGCACTCCACAACTTAGCGAGACCTGGTTTCAAAATGAAGAATAAAAAAATAGGGCTGGGGGTATAGCTCAGAGGTAGAATGCCCGAGTTCAATCCCCAGTACCGAAAAAAAAAAAAAAATAGAGCTGGGGGTATAGGTCAAAGGTAGAACACCTCTGGGTTTAATCCCTAGTAACACACACACACACACACACTCACACACACACACACAAAGTTTCTGATTTTATTCTTGATGTCAATACGTTTAAGAATTTTTTAAAAAGATGTCTGTCTGTCTGCTAGTAGAATAAAAGTTGACTGAAAAATTTTCAAGTAATCAAAGATGAAAAGAGCAAGGAAAAATAATTAACATAGCAACAGACAAGAAAATAATAAGGAACAAAAATATATAAACTATAAAATAAGATTACAGCAGATCAACCATCTAATAATCATAGCAGATATGAATGCTTTTTTATAAGACATGCTTAAAGCAAAAAACTTTTTTTTTTTGAGACAGGGTTTCACTGTGTTTCTCAAGCTGGCCTTGAACTCCTGGGCTCACGGAAGCTTCTTGCCTGAGTCCCCAGAGTAGCTGTTACCACACACATGAGCCCCTGTGCCGAGCCAGCAAAACATTTTTGAGTGGTTAAAAAATAAGGAGAAGCCAGGTGTGGTGGTACATGCCTACAGCCCCAGTACTTGGGAGGCTAAGACAGGAGGATCGAAATTTAGTGAGGCCAGCCTTAGCAACTTAGTGAGACCCTCTGCAACTTAGTGAGACCCTGTTTCAAAATAAAAAATAAAATGGGCTGGGAGTATAGCTCAGTGGTAAAGTGCTCCTGGGTTCAATCCCTAGTATCATTAAATAAGGAAGGAAGGAAAGAAGGAAGGAAGGAAGGAAGGAAGGAAGGAAGGAAGGAAGGAAGGAAGGAACGAAGGAGGCAAAGATACACAAAGTAAATCTAGAGAGAGAGACAGAGTGTGCACACATGTGTGTGCAAGCCAGGCATAGTGGCACATCTATAATCCCAGCTACTTAGGAGGCTGAGGCAGGAGGATTGCAAGTTCAAGGCCAGCCTGGGCAACTTAGCAAGACTCTGTCTCAAAAAATAAAATAAAGTAGGGTGCAGTGGCACAAGCTGGTAATCCCAGTACTTGGGAGGCTGAGACAGGAAGATTGCAGGTTTGAGGCCAGCCTCAGCAATTTAGTGAGGCCCTTGCAACTTATTGAGCCCCTGTATCAAAATAAAAAATAAAGTGAGTTGGGGGTGTAGCTCAGAGGTAGAATGCCTCTGGGTTCAATCCCCAGTGCCACAAAAAATAAAATAAAAAGGGCTGGGGATGTAGCTTGGTGGTAAAGCGCTCCTGAGTTCAATCCCCAGTTCTGGAAAAACAACAACCCCAAGAACTAGAGAATTAAGAATTTAAGGCAAAAATCAATCACCGCAAAACAGAATGCATAAAAATATTCACCATATGCATACAATAGTCGTAAACTTAACAACATTAAATAACACTGCATCAAAATATATAATGTGAACTATATTAAAAATCTAGAAGTTGCCAAAACCACAAATGGTATGGGAGAAGAGAAACTGTAAAATTGCACTCTTCGTGTTTTAAAGAACAAACAAGAGATGGCAGCTTCTGGTCTAGAAAATTAGGTAATTTGGAGCAGCCCTCTCACCAAGGACAAGAAGATGAGCTGAACAAAGGTGGGAGCTGGCTTGGGAGCACAGGCACACTAACAGAGTACAGAGCTGTGAGCAGGACCTGGATGGAAACAGACACGCTGACAGGGCCAGGCGCTCGGGCCGCCTCTGCCCAGCCATGTCTGCAATCAAGACTAGGGAGCAGAGAGGCTGAACATTACTTTTTTTTATTATTATTTTTAGGGTGAAGAGGGTACTGGGGATTGAACCCAGGGGCATTCTACCTCTGAGTTACACCTCTAGAGCTTTTTATTTTTATTTTTTTGTTTTGAAACAGGGTCTTGCCAGGTTGCCGAGAGTCTCACTACTTGCTGAGGTTGGACTTGAACCTGGATCCTCCTGTCTCAGCCTCCCAAGTACTAGGATTACAAGCGTGCATCACCATGCCCGGCTTGGCCCTTACTTTTGACTGCAGCCTGGTCCCAGTGGACAAAAGGTGGAATCTGGAACTTCCTAGATGGGGGGCTGGTAACACCCCGTAAATGCTGCACCCAAGGAGCAAGTCCGCTAGTCCTTATCCACAGCAGTCCCACTTTGGGTCATCTGTGTGACCCAGAAAAACCCCACTTTCTGAAACTGGATTAGAGTTATTTCAGACCTCTAGCACTGCTAGGCTTTCTGGGCTTGGAAGAAGCAAAGAACAATTTTCTTTGGAAGAAAATGACATCATCCCAGGCCTCAATTATTCCTACTAACAGTTTTGCAAGTACAATGTCCTGAACATGATTAAAAAACAACCGGGGGTGTTCTGCTCCCACACAGGAGGCAGCAAATCCTAAGAGAACATCGCTCCCATTATAACCCCATGTGCGCACCGGAACACCTAGAAACAGCATAGATTTTAAAAGCTCATCAGAGAGCAGAAACAAGGCTATAAACAGCACAAACCCAAATAAACAAACAAAAAATAAATTAAAATTCCGGAAAGTGATAAGCCTCTCCTAAGAGATGGGTCCCACAACTGCTTTCAGGAGAGGGAGAGGAAGCCACTGTGGAGGAGGGGGAAAGAAACCAGCTTGGGCGGGCGGGAGAGAGGGGAGAGGGGAGAGGGGCCCCCGCCACAGGGAGAGGCTACGCCAGCTCGCTCAGCTAACTCCCTGCCTGGGCCTCCCAGAGGAGAAGGCTGGGGGAGAGCTGAGAGTCCTGCCCAGGTGGAGGCACACACAGGTCCAGTGGAGGGCAGGGAAATTTACCAAGAGAAACCCTGGAGGTAGTACTGGGGAGGCTAGGGCAGGAAGAGCACATGGTTCATGGTCAGCCTTAGCTATTTAGCAAAACCCTGTTTCAAAAAAAAAAAAAATACAGCTGGGGGTGTAGCTCAGAGGTAGAACAGCCCTGGGTTCAACCCCCAGTATCACACACACACACACACACACACACACACACACACACACACAGAAAGAGGAAGGCGGCAGGCAGGCAGGCAGGCTCTGGAGCAGGAGGCAGAGGCTTCTGGAGATGGGTCAGAGCAGGGAGCCTAGAGAGACCTCGCCAAGGAGCAACATGCAGAGTTGGCTACAGCTGGGAGCAGGAGGGAGAACTGAGTCAGCTGCGTACAGCACTCTGGTCAGTCACTCAGTACTCTGCCTCCGCCCTCCACAGCTGAGGACAGGGAATCTAGGTGGAGAGAAATTTCCTGAAACCAAGGGGTTCGAGTTGCAGACAAAACAAAAAAAAAAAAAAAAAAAAAAAGGAAAACCTCCCCAAAGATCTAAAAACTAGCTGCTGATCTTTAAAGCCAAATGATATAGTCCCACAGTTCAAAAAGCTCACAGCTTCCCAGTTCTTGGGAGGTGGAGACAGGAGGATCACAGTTTCAAGGATGGTCTCCGCAACTTAGGGAGACCCTATTTCAAAATAAAAAATAAAATAGGGCTGGGGATGTGGTTTGGAGGTAGAATGCCCCTGGGTTCAATCTCCAGTATCAAAATAAATAAATAAACAAACAAACAAAGCAAGCTAGCAGTTGTCAAGCACAGAAAAGGTTCTCATTCTGCCCTCAATTTTTTTTTTAATTTTAATTAATTAATTTTTTTTTTGCAGTACTGGGGATTGAACTCAGGGGCATTCTATCTCCAAGCTACACCCCCAGCCCTATTTTTTATTCTTTATTTGGAAACAGGGTCTCACTAAGTTATGGAATGCCTCACTAGGTAGCTGAGGCTGGTCTCGAACCTGGATCCTCTGGTCTCAGCCTCCTAAATGCTGGGATTACAAGTGTGCGCCACCATTCCGGCTTTAATTTCATTTTTGTACTAGGGGACATTCTACCTCTCAGCTACAGCCCCAGCTCTATTTTACTTGTTATTTGGAAACAGGGTCTCGCTAAGGTACTGAGAACCTCACTAAGTTGCTGAGGCTGGCCTCAAGCCTGTTGTGATCCTCCTGTCTCAGGCTCCTGAGTCGGTGGGACTATAGGCTTGAGTCACCATGTCCAGCTCTGCCCTCGAATTATTTGAAAGCAATGGTGAGCTGAATCAGACGAAAGCTGCAGTAAACCCAGTCTCAACTCAATGCCATCTCAAAATGATTCAGTCCACCACTCTAACACCCTGACAGAGAAAGTGCGCCCTTTCCAAGCTACATATTTCATTTACTTAAGTCTCTTCCATTCTTGCCAGGCACACACCTCTAATCCCAGTACTTGGGAGGCTGAAATAGGAGAGTCACAGGTTCAAGTCTGACCTCAGCAACATAGTGAGACCCTCAGCAACTTATCGAGATCCTGAGTATAGTTTGGAGGCAGAATGCTCTTGGGTTCAATCCTCAATACCAGGAAAAAAAAGTCTATTCTTTTACACACTGCTATGATTTAGACATTGAATGTCCCCAAAGGTCCGTGTGGTTAAAGTCTTGGTTCCCAGGTTGGCACTCTTGAGAGGGGGAAGAACCTCTGAAATGTGGGGCCTTGTGGAGCCTTAGGTTGCTGGAGATGTACCCTCAGGGAAAACTGTGGGACCCTGGTTCCTTTCTCTTTTTGTTTGCTGGCCATGAGGTAATCAATTTATTCTGCCAGGCACTCCCCACCATTGCCACTTCAGAGCCCAAAGCACTGGGTCCTCCTGATCACAGACAAGAACCTCCAAAACTGTAAGACAAGCCGAACCTTTTCTCTGTATAACTTAATGATCTCAGATATTTTTAGAATGTGTACTTTATTTATTTATTTTGGTACTGGGGATTGAACTCAGAGGCATTTTATATCCAAGTTATACCCTCAGCACTTTTTATTTTTTGTTTGGTAACAGAGTCTTGCTAGGTTGCTGAGGGTATCCCTAAGTTGGTGAGCCTGGCTTTGAACCTGTGATCCTCCTGTCTCAGCCTCCCAAGTACTGGGATTACAA
Organism: Graphiurus murinus; assembly: GCA_004027655.1. Lineage (NCBI taxonomy): Eukaryota > Metazoa > Chordata > Mammalia > Rodentia > Gliridae > Graphiurus > Graphiurus murinus. Next base: position 17,945 of record PVLC010016398.1, on the reverse strand, counting down.
AGATGCGCCACCACACCCAGCAGAATAGTTTCTCTTTAATGACAGTATCAGGCTAAAAAAATAACATACAACTAGAAATCAAGATCATGCTAACTAAAAAATTTGCAAGTATTTGGGAATTGAACAACACACTACTAAATAATACATATGCTAAAAAAATAAGTGACAAAAGAAAAATTAAGATAATTCAAAGTGAATAATGAAAAAATCAAAATAAAATATAGATGATATAATTAAAGCAGTCCTTAAAAAGAAATTGTAGTTTTTAAATCTCTAGGTTCTAAAAGAAAAAACATGATATCAAGTAATATTTCCTTATTAAGGAGATAAAAAAGAGAAGAGCACAGTAAATCCAAAGAAAGCAGAAAAGTAATCATCATCATCATCATCATCATACTCACAAGAGCTTAAATCACATAAGTAGAAAATATAAAAATGTGAGAAAAAAATCAACAAAACTAAAAGTTGATTCTCTCTTATAACTACTAAAATTAATCAACCCCTTGCAAGACTATCAAGACAAACACACAGGAATAAAAACAGACATCACAACAGATCCTACAGACATCGAAAAGATGATAGGAGAGATTATAAACTTGATGCCAATAAATAAGACAGTTTAGATGAAACTAAAAATTTCCTTGAAAAGTACAACTTACCAAAACAAAAACATTAAATTACGAATAGCTTAATATTTTTTAAGGAAATTGAGTGCTTAATTTAAAACCTTCCTACAGAGAAAACTACTGGCACAGATGGCGTTAGCAGTGAATTACACAAAACAGTTAAAGAAGAAATAATGCCAATATTATGTAAACTATTTAGGAAACATTTCTCATCTTATTTCATGAGGCCAGATGGGGGGGGTGGGGGGACACACACCTGTAATGCCAGTACTTAAGAGGCTGAGACAGGAGGATCACAGGTTTGAGGTCAGCCTCAGCAATTTAGGGAGACCCTCAGCAACTTAGCAAGAAGTTTCAAAGTAAAGCCCTGTTTCAAAATTTAAAAAAAGCTGGGAGTCTAACCCAGAGATAGAATTTCCCTGAGTTCAATCTTGTGTGTGTGTGTGTGTGTGTGTGTGTGTGTGTGTGTATGCACACATTCTACCTGATTTCAAGATTTGCTATAAATCCATTTTACTTAAGACAGTGTGGTATTGGAAAAAAAAAACAAATTTGGAACACAAAAGAGTTCTGGAAATAGATCCACACTCATATGGTTAAATTATTTCCTAGATAGGACACACACACTCACACACACACACACACACACATACACACACAACAGTAACTGTAAAAGAAGTTCTTCCTATTGTTACTTACTTTAACTGAGTAATAAAAATATAAAGAAGTTCTTTTATTAAATGTATTTAATGTAACTCATTAAAATTAAATGCTGCTGCTCAACAAAGAGTCAGCAGAGGGAAATGATGTCAACAGGATGGCACAATAACTATCTTTAGGTCTTCCTTCCTTCCCTCATGGACAATTGAACACAGCCACACACAGACCAAGTGCCCTTCGAGAAACCTAGAAACACTTGAGAGTTTCCTGCAACCAGAGCCAGTGTGAACCCAGCCATATTGAAACTATCTAGAAAAACATGTGGCACTCTTTTTCTCTCTCACCATAATTCAGCTCTGAACTTCTACGATGTGCAAAACAATTGGGAGGAAATCTTAGATTCCCACCTTTGCCCTACAGAGGGAAAAAGAGTAGAACTTACAACCAATCATCTGACTCATAGGAAGACTGCTCAAGGGACTAGCTTCTGTCTCATCTAAATCCAAGCACCGACATGTGCCAGGTTGGGGGTACCTAAAACAGACGTTTAACATGCATCAGACTGGGCATGGTGGCCTACACTTGTAATCGCAATACTTGGAGTACTTGAGACAGAAGGATTGCAGGTTTGAGACCAGCCTCAGCAACTTAGCAAGACCCTCAGCAACTTAGCAAGAACATGTTTCAATAGAAAATTAAAAGGGCTGGGGATGTAGCTCAGAGGTAGAACACCCAATACAAAACGAAAACCAGTGTGGAGTACCAGAGACAGACGCTAGGTGGAGTCTCAGTACCATAGATTACTACAGCAGCAGAGAGGCCACAACGTTGCAGACCTGTGGGAACTCCTGAATAGAAATCAGCAAACCTGCACTTAAAGACATACTCGTTATTTTAACTGTTTCCTTCCTCACTCCTTCTTTTCCCCTCCCTACTTTCCTCCCCCACTCCCTTACATTATTCTAGTGGTCTCTCTCATTCATCAGAAGTCCCTTTTGTTTCTTCTTTTCTCTTTTAACTTCCACATATGAAAGAAAGTATATAATCTTTGACTTTCTGAGACTGGCTGATCTCACTTAGCATATCCTCTAGCTCCTTTCATTTTCCTAAAAATGGCATAATGGCTGAGTAAAACTCCATTGCGCATACATATACACTACATCTTCTTTATCCAGTCATCTGTTGATGGACACCTAGGGCAAAGGGGTGGGATGTGGAGGGGATACACAAGTGATGTGTGCATGTGTTTGTACCAATTTTAATCTTGCTATGATGTATAATTATAATGTTCCAAAAATAATAAAAGAAAAAGAAAACAGCAAGCCTCTTTATGTAGGAGATTATATGCCCATGCTCAAAGAGGTCACAGCAAAAGGTTCTCAGAGAAAAAGCTTGAGAGATCTTAAGAATTTTTAGCAGGACTAAATAGAGGAAGCCCTTGTGCAAGACTAGGCTGAAAAGTGTGGGAAAGTGGTGGTTTTTCAAATGCTGACATTCCTAACAGAAAATTATGAGACATAAACAAACAAAAATCAGGGGAACTTAGCCGGTGTGATGGCACACACTTGTAATCCCAGTACTTGGAAGGCTGAGACAGGATTGCAGGTTCAAAGATAGTCTCAGCAAGTAGTGAGACTCATTAACCTATTTTACATTAACATGTTTCCAAATAGTAAAATAGGGCTGGGGGTATAGTTCAGAGGTGGAATGCCTTTGAGTTCAATCCCTAGTTCAAAAAAAAAAAAAAAAAAAAAAAAGAGAGAGAGAGAAACATGGCACATTTAAATAAACTAATTAAATATATGGAAACTAACCCTAAAGAAACGGAGACATATGAATTAGCAAAGAATTTTAAATGACCACATTAAGCCAGTCGTGGTGGTACGCACCTGTAATCCCAGTATTTGGGAGGCTGAGACAGGAGGATCACAGGTTTGAGGACAGCTTCGGCAAAGCAGTGAGACTCTCACCAACCTAGCAAGACCTTGTTTCCAAACAAGAAACAAAATCTGGCTGGGGGTGTAGCTCAAAGGTAGAATGCCTCTGGGGCCAATCTCCAGTACCACAAATAAATAAAATGACCACATTAAGGATGCTGAATGTGTTTAAAACATTTTTGAAAAAATCAAGAATTATTTGTGAGGTACTAGAAGGCACTTCAAATGCTTAATAAAGTGCTCAAGTACCATGTAAGTGGATATGGATTGCTGATTTTCTGAACTCTTTTTTCTTATATTTAATATTATTATTAACCAATATCTATCAAAAAATCTATTAGAAGAATGGGGGAGGAAGGGAGAGAGAGAGAGAGAGAGAGAGAGAGAGAGAGAGAGAGAGAGAGAGAGAGAGAGAGAGAGAGAGAATGCACAGATAGGCAACTATACAAAATCAAGAAAATGTTACATTATGAAAATGAGAATATCAACAAATAATATAAACTATGAAGAAGAAAACAGAAGTTCAGAAGTTTTAGTTTTTGTTTTGCGGTACTGGGGATTGAATCCAGAGGCATTCTACCTTCAAGCTACACCCCCAGCCCCACTTTTTTTCTTATTTGGAAACAGGGTCTTACTAGGTTGACAAGAGTCTCACTACTTGCTGAGGCTGTCCTTGAACCTGCAATTCTCCTGTCTCAGCCTTCCAAGTGTGCCACCACACCCAGCCAAACAGAAGTTTTAGAACTAAAGAATAAAATAATTAAGTTGAAAAATTCACTGCAGGGAATCAACAGTAGACTAGAGCAGGCAGAAGAGTCGGGGAACTCAAAGACAGAATTTTTGATATTACTTGAGCAGAGAAACAAAAAGAAAAAAAGACTGAAGAAAAATTAAGAGTCTAAGGGGCATTACCAAATGAACAACATATTTATATGGAAGTCCCAGAAGGAGAAGAAATACAGAAAGAGACAGAGAAAATATTTGAATAAATAATGGCTGAAAAACTTCTAAATTTAAGGAAAGAAATAGATGTACAAATTCAAGTTCAAAGGGTTCCAAGTAGGATAAATATAAAGAGACAAGACACATCATCATCAACTTGTCAAAAGTCACAGACAAAAGCAACAAAAATGACTTGTCATGTACAAGGGAATTTTTATTAGATCAACAGCAGATTTCTCAGCAGAAATCTCATAGGCTAGAAGAGACTGGGATGATATATTTAAAGTACTGAAAGGAAAAAACAAAACCTATCAGTCAAGAATACTATAGCTAACAAAATTTTCCTTCAAAAATAAAAGTAAAATTAAGACCTTCTCTGATAAATAAAATTTGAAGGAGTTCATCACCACTAGTTGTGCCCTACAAGAAATGCTGAAGGTAAGCCTTCAAGTTAAGATAAAGGGATAATAAAATGCAATACAAAAACCATATGAAACAGAAAGATCCCTGGTAAAAGTAAACTTATAGGTAAGTACAGAATTCTATAGTATTGCAATATAGTCATATAATTTACTTTTAAATCTGGCATATAATTTTAAAAGAGAAAGCACAAAAAGTAATCATAAATCTTTGTTAATGGATACGCAGTATAAAAAAGGTAATTTGATTCAATAAACAGTCCTAGGAAAATTAGATATCTAGTTCAAGTGGAAGAATTGAACTAGACCCCTATTTTTTACCAGTTACAAAAATCAACTCAAAATAGATTAAATAATTAAGTGCAATAACTGAAGTTACGAAACTACTAGAAAAAACATAGGGGAAATGCTTCAGGATATTGGAACAGGCAAGAACTTTTTGGAAAAGGCCCCCAAAGCATAAGAAACAAAAGTAAAAACATGCAAATGAAATTAACATCAAACTACAAAGCTGCACATCAAAGGAAACAATCAACAGAGTAAAGAGACAATCTACAGGATGGAATAAAATATTTTATAAACTATAAATCTAACAAGGGGTTAATATCCAGACTGTATAATCAATCTCAAAGATTCAATAGAAAAAAATAAAAATCAGAAATAAAAACCCGATTTAAAAATGGGCAGTAGCTGGGCATGGTGGCGCACATCTGTAATCCTTGTACTTGTGAGGCTGAGACAGGAGGATCTCAGGTTTGAGGACAACCTCAGCAAGTAATGAGACTCATCAACCTAGGGAGACCCTGTTTCCAAATAAGAAATAAAATATGACTCGGGGTGTAGCTTGAAGGTAGAATGCCTCTGGGTTGGTTCAATCTCCAGTAAAACACACACACACACACACACACACACACACACACACACACACACACACAAAGGGCAGTAGCCAAGAATGGTGGCACACTCCTGTAATCCCAGTACTTGGGAGGCTGGAACAGGGGGATCGTAGGTTTGAAGCCAGTCTCAGCAACTTAGCGAGGTCCCTCAGCAACTTAGTGAGATCCTGTTTACAAAATAAAAAATAAAATAGAGCTGGAGTGTAGTTCAGAGATAGAATGCCTCAGGGCTCTCCAGTATCAAGAAGAAGGAAAATAAAAAGGCAATAGACTAAAACAGATATTTATCAAAAGAAAACATACAAATAGCCAACAAGTATACAAAAAACTGCTGAACATTTAGGGAAATTCAAATCAAGAGCACAATGCATGTCACTTCACTGTAATAATAATGGCTATTATTAAAAAAAAAAAAGATATAACATAGCTAGGTGTGTTGGCCATGCCTATAATCCCAGTACTTGGGAGGCTGAGACAGGAAGATCACAAGTTTGCAGACAGCCTCAGCAACTTAGTGAGGCACTCTGCAACTTAGCAAGACTTTGTTTCCAAACAAATAAATAAAATAGGGCTGAAGGGTATAGCTTGGTGGTAGAATGCCCCTGGGTTCAATCCCCAGTCCCCCCCTACCCCATGAGTTGGCTAAAAAAACAAACAAGAATAAATCTAAAAGTGAACTTCTACGCAGATTATATTAAAAACTCTCATAACTCGATAAGAAAAATATGTGGATGACAGACTTGAAGGGTCACTTTACAAATGAAGACGTATGAGTAGACAATCAACACATGGAAAAGTGCTCACCATCGTTAGTCAGCAAGGGAAGAAGAATTAAAACCACATTCCCAAATCACTAGGTGCCCACTAGACTGTCTAAAATTAGACTGGTGACATCACATGTTGGCAAGTATTTGACATAACTTAGACCTCATACATTGCTCTTAAATGTGTGAAATGGTACCAACAACTATTTTGGAAAACTTGGCAGTTTCTTATAAAATTAAACATGCAGCCTACCAATGACTGGGTAATTTCACACTCATGTATTTATTCAAAGAAAACAAAACATAGGTCTACAAGGAGACTTATCCATGAATATTCATAGAAGCTTTACAGTCATAACAGCCAAAAAAATTGGGAACAACCCAAGTCCACAAATAGGAGAATGGATAAACTGTGGTATATTTGTGAAACAAAACACTACTTGCAATGAGGAGGAACAACCTTCTGGAACATACAACAAAATGAACGGGTCTCAAAAACATGATGTTAGCTGAGAATCATGGTGCACGCCTATAATGCTGGTACTTGGGAGGCTGAGAGGGGAGGATCACAGGTTGAAGGCCAGACTTAGCAATTTAGTGAGGCCCTCTGCAACTTAGACGCTGTTTCAAAAAAAAAAAAATAATAATAATAATAATAATAGGAGCCCAGTGTGGTGGCGCACGCTTGTAATCCCAGTACTTGGGAGGCTGAGATAGGAGGATCAGAGGATCTCGGCCTGCCTCAGCTACTTAGTGAGGCCCTCCATAACTTAGTGAAACCCTGTTTCAAAAATAAAGAATAAAAAATGGGGCTGGAGCTATAGCTCAGAGGCAGAATGCCCCTGGTTTCAATCTCTAGTACTGCAATAAAAATAAATAAATAAAATAAACAAATAAATAAATAAATAAATAAAATAGGGCTGGGGGTGTAGCTCAGAGGTAGAATTCCCCTGAGTTTAATCCCTAGTAAAATACACACACACACACACACACACACACACACACACACATCATTATGTTGACTGAAATAAGTCAGATATAAAAGGGTATATACTTTATGATTCTATTTATATCCTATACTAAAACAGATAAAACTAATCTATGGTGATAGAATAAAATCAGTAATTTTGGTGTGGAAGTTTGCAGAATAACTAAGAAGGAAGTCTATAAGAAAACTTTTTTGAGTAATAGGATTTCTCATAACTTGCTGCTAATGCAGGGGTAATTTGTTGCAGAGGGGAAGTGTTCCATAATCTTACAGTTAAGTCTCAGGCTCTTAGTAGATCTGAGTCCCTGGGATGTGACCTCCCAAAGAACTTGTTAGCCTTTGTGCTTTTTCTCCTTACATGAAACAGGAAGGCTAGACGGACTTGAGTTATTCTTCTCTAGATAAGTCTCTTGTAATTTCCCTGAAGAGCTAGTCTTGTTTTGGACGATACTCTAGACATCCATCCATCCTTCTTTCATTTTCTTTCTCTCTCTCTCTCTCTTTTTTTGTACTGGGAATTGAACTCAGGGGCATTCTATCTCCGAGCTTACACCCCCCCCCCCAGCCCTTTTCACTTTTTGTTTTGAAACAGAGTCTCGCTAGGTTGCTGAGAGTCTTGCTAAGTTGCTGAGGCTCGCCTCAAACCTGTGTTCCCTGTCTCAGTCTCCTATGTACTGAGATTACTGGTATTCACCACAGTGCCCAGCTGACATATTTCAAAAATAACCACTTTTCAGCCAGGCATGGTGGTGCATGCTAAGTTGCTGTGGCTGGTCTCGAACCTGCAATCCTCCTATTTTAGCCTCTCAAGTACTAGGATTACAGGTGTGCACCACTGTGCCCAGCTAGCACCCAGAAGTTTTTAGCTGTCAAGCTAGTCCATACTCAGCTTCCAACAGCCTGACACTGTCATCATTTAAGTATTCCTATCAGTTAATTAAAAGTTGTAGGCTCAATTAGTAAATATATGAGTGAGCTTATTACTTTTGAAAGATAAATAGACAAATCTTTAGCAATGCTAATTTTTAAAAAAGAGAAAACTCAAATACCCAGCATTAGAAGTGAGAACTATAAAGTCTACAAAGGACGAAATGTACACTGGGCCTTGCCAGGACCAGCGCAGCTGGGGTCAGAGCCTGTGGCTACAGGTCCCAAGGTGACCTTGGGGAGCCCACAGGAGAGGAAGCAGAGACCTCAGAGTCACTAGTCAGCTGGCAGGGAGGGAGTGGGAGGAAGTCCCAGAAACAGACCCAAGTGGGAGCTGAGGAAGCCTGTGTGTGTGTGTGTGTGTGTGTGTGTGTGTGTGTGTGTGTGTGTGTGTGTGTGTTAGTAGGCATTGAGCCCAGAGGCATTCTTACACCAAGCTAAATTTTTGTCGTTGTTTTGAAATAGGGTCTTGCTAGGTTGCTGAGAGTATTGCTAAGTTGCTGAGGCTGGTCTTGAACTTGTGATCCTCCTGTAGTACTGAGATTACAGGGATGTGCCACTACGCCTGGCCACAGGGCCTTTCTTAAAGCAGCCCTTCCTGCCTTGCTCCTCAGGGCCCCAGCATGCCCTGGCCTAAAGCCCCAGGTTATTTTATATGGGCAGTCAGGAAAAGCCTGACCGGGAAGAAGGAGCCAGTTTTGTGGAGATCGCAGGGAGGAAGATTCCAGGCAGAGGCAATGGCAGGGGCAAAGGCTTTAATGAAAGAACAGACTTGCAATTTTCAAGAGAAAAAGTCGAGGAGTTGGTATTTTATTCTAAGTTCAGTAGGAAGCCATTGAGGTGTCTAGACAGGAAAGTTCCCATTCTGCACTAAAACCAACTTCTCCTGCCCTTCTGGAATCAGAATTCTCCTCACTGTTGAACCTTTGTTGCCCCTTAGAAAATTTGCTATCCTAATAGCAGTGTTTGGTTTTGCCCAATCCAGGCTGCTCTGGGAGTAGCAGAGGCCCCTCTCCGCACACAGGCAAGCTTCCCTGCCCCCCTCCACTCTGAGAGTGACCTCAGGCCTGCCTTCCAGGGAGCCTGTCCAAGGATGTCATAGGTACCCTCTGCCTGCAGATCCCACCTGTGATTTGGGCTCGGACCTGAGCATCCTGACTGTGTTCCTGCTGTTTTGTCCAGTTGGAGCAGAAGAAGGCAACACTTTCCAGTTGCCCAGGGCTCAGAACTGGAGCAGCAGTGGGAGTACTATGTCTGAGCGAGGTGTGCGACTGAGAGAATTCACTGAAGTTTAATACAAACTTGACACAGGAACTACTTGGAAAGTAGAAAGGTCTGAACTTAGTTGAATCAGAGGCTGCACAGTGAGCTGGTGTTTGAAAAGCACTTTGTGTTTCTCAACTTGTGAGCGGAGAGTAGAGGCCAGAGCCATCCTGAGGAGGTCACATTGGACCTCACTGCTGCAGAAACCTGGAACATCTTAGCAAATATTGCTGCACACCATCCAGGCCAGCACCGACCAAGTGGCCTAGAGAGTGACTGAAACAGGCACAGAGAGATTGCACCCGGAGGGATTCAGACCAGGGATATGGACCAACCCACTTCCCCTTTGAGTCTGGAAGCTAAAGAGGGTGGGAAACAGAACGGGCAGGCATGACTCCATGTGGGAGCTGAGTCTTGGAAGGCCACATCATGGGCAGTGGAGTGTGTGGGACCTGCTGTGTCCTCTTCATCTGGGGCAGATGGTTGTCCCACCCTCTGAGTGGACTCCTTGGGAGGCCTCTGAGATCCAGCTCCCAGCAGAGATTGACATCTGTTCAGCCCTAGGAATGTGAGAAGCTAATCTCTCCAGAGTAGATACCAACCAAAAAAGTTCCAATCAGACCTGGACCCCCAATGCAGGAACCTCTTGTTTATAACCCCACAACAGCCCCACCTCGGGAGCGCAGGGATCTAGTCTATCTGGGCAAAACTCCAATAGACAGACGGTGCTTCCATCTCATCCAGCCTTGTACTGCTGAGCTGAGAAGCTGAGAGCCTTTGCAACCAGTGCCTGTTCCAGGCCACGCCAGCCAGCAGCCTGGAGCAACACAAAAGGGGGAGGGGTTGAGTGACCCCCAGTCCTTGCTGTCCCCAAGGGGGGCCTAGCCCAAGAAGAAACAGAAGAGGTAGCCAATATTCATCCTTGACCACAGTTTCGACCACCTCAGCACAGACAAGTCTTTCATTTTTTTATTAAGATTTCTTTTTTGTTCTTGTATTTGCTGGTTTGTGTATATACACACACAGGCACACACACACATGCACATGCATATTTTTTACCTTTTCATAATTTTTCTTTTTATTATCCTTTGGTTATTTTTGCTTTGTCTTGTTTTTTGAGGGGTTGGTGATTTTTTTTGTTCTTCTTCTTCTTTTTTTTTTTTTTGCTTGTTTTTGTTTCTCTTTTACATATTGATAGGGAGGATATCACAGCCAAGAATTCAGAATGTTAATGGTTAAAATGATCAACAATCTTAAAGAGAGCTAAGGAATGAAATAAGAAAGAAAATACACAAAGTGAAAGAACATTTCAATAATAAAATAGACATTCTAAAAAGGAACCAAACAGAACTCCTGGAAATGAATAACTCCATAAATTCAAATAAAAAATGTGGGTGAAGGTATCAACTTAGAAGACAGATTTTTTTCAGGCCTCCAAGACAGGGTATATAATCTTTAACACTCTACAATAAAGAGAAGAAAATAAGAGAACATGATCAGAATGTTAAAGAAGCCTGGGACCAAATCTAAGAATCATTGGATTGGATGAGAGTCTCAAGATACAAGCTAAGGGCACAAATAATATTTTCAGTAAGATAATATGAGAAAAATTTCCAAACCTTGGAAGGAGACAGAAATCAAGATACAGGAGGCATTCAGATCTCCAAACAGACAAAAGCAAAAAGAGCTTCTCCATAGCACATTATAAGTAAAATGCCTAATACAGAGAATAAGGCTAAAACTTTAAAAGCCTCAAGAGAAAAAGAATAATTGCTGGTTACTCAACCTCGACTTGAAAAGCCAGGAGGGCTTGGAATGATGTCTCCCAAGCTCTAAAAGAAAATAACTGTCAACCAATATTGCTCTATCCAGCAATAGTATGCTTCAGAATCAAAGGAGACATAAAAATCTTCCAATATAAAAATAAGCTAAAAGAATTTATAACTACTAAGTCAGCACTACAAAAAATTACTCAAAGAAATGCTGCACATAGGAGAAATAAAAAACAAATTTGAGAGATTAATCTTTTTTATTTTTTATGGCACTGGGGATTGAACCCAGGGGTATTCTATCTTTAAGCTACATCGCAGCCCCCATTTTTTGTAGTACTGGTGATTGAATCCAGGTGCATTCTACCTCTGAGCCATTTTATTATCTTTGTTATTTGTTTGTTTATTTATTTATTTAGTGGTACCAAGGGTCAAATCCAGACAGTCTACCTCTGAGCTATACCCATAGCCCTATTTTTTTAAATTGTGAAACAGTTTCACTAAGTTGCTGAGGGCCTTGCTAAGCTCCTGAGGCTGGTCTTGAACCTGGGATCCTCTTGTCTCAGCCTCCCAAGTACTGGGATAACAGGTGTGCACCACTGTGCCCAGCTGAGAAGGGATGAATCTTGCTAGAAGAGTAACTAAGGAGAATTAGGACCCAATTAAACATTTGAAATAAATCATAATGGCAATAAATAATAAATATCTCTCCATAACACAATACAAATGGTCTAAACTTTCCAACTAAAAGACACTTACAGAGTAGATTTAAAAACATGATCCAACTATATGTCGTTTACAAGAGATTCACCTTACAAGCAAAGACATCCACGGGTGAATGTGAAAGGATGGAAAGAAATGTTCTATGCAAATGGAAACCAAAAATAAACAGGGGTGGCAACTTTTAAATCTGACAGAGCAGACTTGAATCCAAAATTAACTAGAAGAGGGAAAGAGGGTTACTTATATTGGCAAAGGAAACAATCCGATCTCAGCACACCTACTTACTCGATGCCAACATCCAGATAAACCCCAATACAATAATACTAGGAGATTTCAACACACCTCTCTCACAAATAGAAAGGTCATCCAGACAAAAAATTAGTACACTTCAGATATGAAAAACACTATTAATCAAATGGACCTAGCAGACATCTATAGAATATTTCTTTACAACTGCAGTCAAATTTGCTTTCTTTACTTTTTTTGTAGTACTGGGAATTAAAACTAGGGGGATTCTACTTCTGAGCTCCCCCCAACCCTATTTTATTTTTATTTGAAAAGAGTGTCTCACTAGGTTGATGAGAGTTTCACTACTTGCTGAGGCTATCCTCAAACCTGCGATCTTCTTATCTCAGCCTCCCAAGTACTGGGATTACAGGTGTGAGCCACCATAGCTGGCCCAAATTTATTCTATGAAGCCAGTATCATCCTGATACCCAAACCTGATAAGGACATGTCAAGGAAAGAAAACTACAGACCTATATCCCTCATGAATGTAGATGTAAAAATCTTTAATAAAATATTAGAAATTCATATTTGAAACCACATTTAGATGATTGTACATCATGTTCAAGTTGTTTTCATTACAGGGATTGTTCAATATATGCAAATCAATAAACAAAATTCACCACACAAATAGAAGGGCAAAAATTTTATATAACCATCTCACAAGATGCAGAAAAACCTGTCAATAAAATCCAGCATCCATTCCTGTTAAAAAATAGTGAAGAAATTAGAGATATAGAAAAAACTTACCTCAGCATCATAAAGACTATACACATCAACCCCAAAGTCAATGTCATAGTTAATAGGGGAAAACAAAGCATTTCCTCTAAAATTAGGAACAGGATAAGGATGCTCACTCTCGCCTCTCTTATTCAATATAGTACTTGAAATTTTAGCCAAAGTAATTAGGCAAGAGAAGGAAATAAAAGGAACACAAATAGGAAAGGAAGAAGTCAAATGATCACTTCAATGTAGTTATGATCCTATACTTAGAATATCCAAAAAATTCCACCAGAAGATTTCTAGAGTTGATAAACTAATACAGCAAAGTAGCAGGGTACAAAACCAACATACAAGATCCACTGAAAAAGAGGTCAAAAAATAATTCCATTCACAATAGCCTCAAAAAATACCTAGGAATAAATCTAGCCACGGAGGAGAAAGATCTCTACAATGAAAATAAAGGACTACTGAAGAAAGAAATTGACTAAGACACTAAAAGATGGAAAGGTATTCCATATTCTTGGAGGTAGAATTAATATTGTTAAAATGGCCACATTACCAAAAGCAATCTACAGAGTCAATGCAATCCCCATCAAGATACCAACGACATTCTTCATAGAACTAGAAAAACAGTCCTAGAAGTCATATGGAAGAATAAAAGACTAATAATAGTCAAAGCAATTCTGAGCAACAGGAGCAATGCTGGAGGCATCAAAATTCCTGACTTCAAATGATACTACAGAGCTATAGTAATAAAAACAGATGCATAGACCAAAGGAATAGACTAGAGGATACAGAGACAAAACCACCCAGTCAGATGACACAGTCATCTGATCCTTGGCAATTGTGTCAAAAACATATCCTGGAGAAAAGATAGTCTTTAAAACAAACAATGCTAGGCAAACTGGATGTCCACACGTAGAAGAATAAAACTAGATCCATATCTTTTACCCTAACCAAAAGTCAACTCAAAGTGGATCAAAGAGCTAGAAATTAGATCAGAATCTTTGCAATTGTTAGAAGAGAACAGAGTCAACTTTCTGTCATATAGACTCAGATATCGACTTCTTCAATAAGATCCCTAAAGCTCAAGAAATAAAATCAAGAATTAATAAATTGGATGACATCAAATTGAAAAGTGTCTGCACAGCAACATCTGAAAAGAGAGCCTAAGCATAGGAGAAAATCTTTGCCAGCCACTTCTCTGGAAGAAGATTAATATCCAGAACATATAAAAATAAAAAAAACCCTACCCCCCCACCCTTCCACATATAACCCAACCAATAAATGGGCAACTCAACTAAATAGACATTTCTCAAAAGAAGAAATGCAAATAGGCAACAACTATATGAAAAAAATATTCAGCATCTTTAGCAATCGGGGAGCTGTAAATCAAAACTGTACCGAGATTTTATCTTACTCCAGTTATATCACAATCATCAAGAGTACAATAATAATAATAAATGCTAGCAAGGATGTAGGGGGTAAAGGAGCGCTTGTACACTGTTGATAGGATTGTAAATTAGTATAACCACTGTGGAGATCAGTATAGAGGTTCCTCAAACGATTAGGAATGGAACCACCATATGATCCAGCTATACCACTCCTCAGTTTTTCTGAAAGTATTAAAGGTTTTTCTGAAAGAATTAAAGTCAGCATACTATAGTGATACATGCATACCCTTGTTTATAGCAGCACAATTCACAATAGCCAAGTTATCAAAACAGCCCAGGTAGATAAAGTAATATGGTATAGAGCCAGGTATGGTGGCTCATGTCTGTGATCCCAATACTTGGGAGACTGAGACAGGAAGATCGCAGGTTTGTCGCATCTTCAGCAACTTAGTGAAACCCTGTTTCAAAATAAAACATAAAAAAGAGCTGGGATTGTAGCTCAGAGGTAGAATGCCCCTGGGTCCAATCCCCAGTAGAAAGGAAGAAATGGAAGGAAGAAAGAAATGAAGGAAGGAAGGGAGGGGAAGGGAAGGAAGGCAATGGAGTTTTATTCTGCTATAAAGATGCATATAATTATGTCATCTGCAGGAAAATGGATGGAAGAGAACCTCAAATTAAGTAGATCAGCCAGACTAAAAATCAATGGTCACATGTTTTCTCTCATATGTGGAAGTTAGAGAGAAAAAGGGATTTCTTGAAGGTAAGGAGAGATACCAGCAGAGTAGCAGGGAGGATTGGGGGAGGAGAGGGAAAGGGAAGGCACCTGTAAAGAAGGAGACCACAGAATGTATGAGCATATATGAATGTATCAATATGAATATCTATCATGCACAATGCACCAATTAAAAAGTTAAAAAGCCAGGGCTGCTGAGAAGCAGGAGAACAGGTCTGGAACCCCGTGGTCCTGTCTTGTGAGTCATTTCTCCTCTCTAAAGCTCATTAGGTTTGGGACTACCCATGGTCCTCGCCAACCCACACAAAGAAGATCAGAGTCATGCTCAGCTGGCAAGAAGTTTACCAACACTTCCCACTTTCCTCTCTGCCTCCCAGTTTGGCAACACCAAGAACTCAGTTTATACCCCATGATTGATCCAGAAAAAGCAAGAATTGCTAAAGGCCATTGTGTCAGGTTTGCTCAATCCATGCTACTGGACACCCTTTCTCTCCACGTGCCAACCCCAGCCCCCTCTCTCTTCACACTCTGCTCCTTGATTTCAACACTCCCAGCTGGCGTGGGACAGGGCGGGCATATAAGAGCAGAACAGGACCTGGATAGCTGCTTTGCATCGGCTGAGGTCTGCCTTGGAGCCAGCACCATGGTGTGGTCCGTGGCCTGGGCAGGTGCGTGGTCATGGGCAGGGCCTCAGGAGCAGTGGGAGATGAGGGTGCTCATGGCTCCTTGCTACTATCTGCAAGGAAGCAGGAGGACTCAGAAGAACTTCAGGTCATTCCATCCATCCCCCTGCCTCCTGGCTTGCAGTGCCTTGATTACTTCCCTGTGGGTTTCTCTCTTTCATCCTAAGAGCCTCTGGGCTGCAAGAAAAGGCTTTCCCCAACAGGTCAGAAATGATTTTCCTCCTTCTGTCCTGGAAATCCAGTCAGTGAGCCCTGCACTGGGTGTTTCTGTCTCTCCTATGCTCTTAGGCACCTACCTTTGGCCTTACCCAAGAACACATGAGGTGTTCTTCCCCAACCAGGTATCCTGCAAGAGGACAATTTGGGGGCTGTGACCCTGGGCCTCCTTGCAAAATTTCACGCAGGTTTTATTAGGTTAAGTGGAAAATCCAAGGTCATCAGAAAGGTGGAAGAAACCTCTCTGAAGCTGCGTGCCGGGCCCTAGGTCTCCAAGTTTGGTTCTATAGCTGTCAGCCTCTTGTGGCTGGCAGTGGGAAGGCAGCAGGAAGTGACAGGATCTCCCCGAGCCACCCTTTCAGCCCCAGGATAGGCTTTCTTCTTGCTTCTCGGAGAAGCTTTCTCTCCAAATATCCCATGCATCAGCAGTTTTTCCAGGGTCTTCCTAGTCCACATGGCCCTCCACTGGGACTCTGGAGGAGGAAACTTCCATCCGATTCTGGGACCAGCCCTGCCAGAAAGGGTTCCCTGCCATCTGGCCGGGGTGAAGGGATGGACACATTGCCCTCGTGGGTCCTTTCTGGAAGGAGAAAGCTTGATGGGTGTAAAAACAGCCCTCCCTGACCGCCTCCACCGCCCCACTTGTGAGTGAATGGGGCAGTGAGAACAAGGAGGTGACCTCTGCCTTCTCTCTCGTGTTGCTTCAGGTGTGACGGCTCTGCTGATGATCCAGTGGGGTAAGTGGCGTCCTCCCTGAGGACATCCCTTGGTCCCCTCAGCCCCTCCCTGGGCTCTGCCCAGCCCCCCGCAATTGTCCTCATCCCAGAACAGCCCCACTGTCCTTTCTGGCCAGCTTAAATGTCCACTCCTCTCAGGTCTTTCCTGTGGTCCTTGCTCCTACCTCTGTGCACGCACAGCGCCCCAACACAACTTCCTGTGTCTGCGGCTATTGGCTTAGATGTCTCCCCCAAACTCTGAGCCCCTGGAGGTAAGGAAGCCAGGCTTCACCCAGCTCTGTGTTCCCAGCCCCTTAGCTCAGCAAGGGCAACACACTTGCTCCTGTGTCTGCTGATGGGACATGGAGCTTTGGAGAAGCAGAAGGGGATTCCTGGATGGAACAGAAAAGAGATCCCTGGGGATTTTCAGCAACTCAGAATTCCAGGTCTGTTTCCATCATCTTACCTGCTCCCTGAGCATCAGTGGCCTAGAAATGCTGGTCCTGCAGATCCTCACCCGGAAACTGCCCTCCCCCTCAATGTGGCAATGGTAGCACATTTCCTCTCTTGGTCTCACAGGAGGGGACAGCCAGGGCCCACAGAAATAACAAGTATGGGGAGACAGGGAGGTCGAAGAATTCCCAAAAGCTGGAGTCAAAGGAAGGAAGAAAGGAAGCAAGCTGGGCTTCACTGCAATGTAGCAACAATAATAGGATTCTGTGTGGACTGGGGCTTAATAAACACAAAGCCTCTTGGACAGGGCTCACCCCATGGCAGCGCTGGTCAGGTTATATTAACTCTCAGCACATTGTATGTGGTACAGTGGATGCCCCACTTCGCAGGGGGAAGCCAAGTTACACGGCTAGAAAATTGCAGAGTTGGGATTTCAACCCAGCATTGACATTTCAGAGTCCCTGCTCTTACCCACCGCACTTTTTTTTTTTTTTTTTTTTTTTGCCTCCATAGTACAAAAACCCACAGATGTCATTTGATATGCTATGGCACAATGTAATAGAAAGAAAGAAAGAGAGCCTCCTAGCTGGGTGTGGTGGTGCATGCCTGTAATCCCAGTACTTGGGAGGCTGAGACAGGAGGATCGCAGGTTCAAGATCAGCCTCAGCTATTTAGTGAGGCCCTGTTTCAAAATAAAAATAGCTGGAGTGTAGCTTGGAGGTAGAATGCCCCTGGTTTTAATCCTCAGTGCCAAAAGAAAGGAGAGAGAGAGAGAGAGAGAGAGAGAGAGAGAGAGAGAGAGAAGAAGAAGAAGAAGAAGAAGAAGAA
>PVLC010016397.1:0-35509 GCA_004027655.1 Graphiurus murinus | reverse complement strand
TTTTTTTTTTTTTTTTTTTTTTTTTTTTTTTTTTTTTTTTTTTTTTTTTTTGCGGTACTGGGGATTGAACTCAGAGGCATTCTACCTCCGAGCTATACCCCCAGCCCTATTTTTTATTCTTTATTTTGAAACCGGGTCTCACTAAGTTGCGGAGTGCCTCACTTAGGTAGCTGAGGCTGGCCGCGAACCCGGTTAAGGGTGGCCATTTGGCAAAAGTGTATTTAGAGCTGATCTAGAAGAAGCACTTGGCAGTGGGTTACTCACACATTGGACATCCACCGCTCCAGAGTTCCCCCTTCAGAAGGGTCACTTCCAGGACCCAAAGCTTGAAACAAGGACTCCTTTAGCAATGTCCCAGACCTTATGAGTGAACAAGTGGAACAGCTTAGTGATATCAGGAAGTGCTAGGGCAGCGGCAGAAACTAAGGTCTTCTTTAGGTTTTCAAAAGTTTTTAGTTCAGCTCCTGACCATTTGAGAGGGCCATCTCCCCCTAGACTGGTATACAATAGCTTTGAGATTTCAGCAAAACCCAGAATCCAAAGATAGCAATATCACATTGCCCCCCAAAACTCCCACACTTGCCTCTCATTCTCTGGGACTGGAATCTGGAGAATCACAGCAATGTGGCTCTGAGATGGCATAGTCCTCCTTTCTCCCTCTAGGCTGTAACTCAAGTAGGTCACCTGGGTTCTGCAGAGCTGCACCTTCTTGGCAGTAACATGGTAGCCCAGGTCTTGGAGCATTTGCAGGAGACCCTCAGTGGCCTTTTTTGCATTCTTCCTCTCTTTTTGTGGTGACGAGGAGATCATCTACATACTCGGGCAGGGTACTTTCGTGTTATGATTTTTCATTGGTCCTCCTATCCACCTGCCCTATGGCTGCCACCACTACTACTACTCTGATTAACTTTTTACTTTGCCTAACTTTGAGTCACGATTAAATGCTCTATAAAGGTTGTGACTTGTTTATGTCTTTAAATCCTTTTAAGTTTTGTAACTTTTTTCTAATGTCTGGGACTGAGTGGGTGACAAAGGCAACATTTATACCCACTGGTTTTCTGTGACTTCCAGGTCTGTTGGAGTAAAAACTCCATAATCATCCTGGAGCCACTCTAGAAATCCTGCGGGAGACTTCTGATGTCCCTGAACACTCGCTTACCTTAGATAAGTTAGTGGGCTTGTAGGCAGCCCCCCCCCAATCCCAGCCAATAGAACCTGTTAATAATTGTGTAGACTCCTCCTGCCTGCTCCTGTATTGGGGTCCAATTAGGTCTGGTAGAGAGGAAAGCCTCTCTAATACACCCCTCATCCTCCAGGTTGGGGTTCATTGTTCCCCAGGACCCAGAGCAGCCTTTTTACTTTTCACTCAAATCCTGTCTCTCCCTTTAGCCATGAAGAGAGTAGTTAAGAGCTGTTAGCAATCATCCCAGGTGGTCTGGGGTGTCTAAGAAACAGTTTCAAGTAGTCCCGTCAGAGCCTGAGGTTTCTCAGAAAATGGGGGGTTTGGGGTTTTCCAATTATACAAATCACTGGTAGAGAACAGTACATAAACCATGAAAGGGGCCACGTCTTGCCTCAATTCCCCCTGTGGAGGGTGCTTCACAAAGGGGGGAGAACAGGCACCGCCTCGGCCGCGGCAAGCGCCTGTCTTGTCTCCCCATAAGTGGAGCCTCTCCTTATGTGGGAAGGAGACAAGGGACCCGTAGAGGACAAGATTGTGTATTTCTCCTGGGATCCCATCACCAAATTTGGTGGGGGATCTTATCAAGATAATCTTGTTTTCCACAGAAAATAAACAGGCCAGTAACCATGGGGGAGAATATCTAAGGAGGGTGAGACACCGGTTAATGTATGGAAACTGGTTTGGGTGTCTGGAACTTCCCGTAACCACGTTCCAGACAACTTGGGCCACTTGGACATCCAGAGCCCTCCTTCGGCAAATATACTCTGAAGGTGAGCCACTCAAATTCACAAAAAGTACGAAATTTTCCTGGGGAGAAGAGAATCCCAGAATCACTCTCCCTGAAAAACAATCTTTTATATTCCTCAATATACACTGAAAGGAGTCTTAGCACTACTCCTCCGCCTCTCTCCCATCACTGGAACCAGCAAGAAATACCAAGAAAGAAGGAGCAACTGAAGCTACTGTAAACTGAAAGTAAAAGGCATTTTATCCATGCCAGTCCCATGGAATGGCTGAACTCAAACCCATAGAAAACAAAGATCAGGGAGATCTAGAGACCTAAGATCCAGAAGTTAGAACATCATCCAGGAAAAGAAAAAGAAGTGGAGCCCACAGACTTCTTTCTTTTTTTTGCGGTACTGGGGATTGAACTCAAGGGCATTCTACCTCCGAGCTATACCCCCAGCCCTATTTTTTATTCTTTATTTTGAAACCAGGTCTCACTAAGTTGCAGAGTGCCTCACTAGGTAGCTGAGGCTGGCCACGAACCCAAATCCTCCGGTCTCAGCCTCCCAAATGCTGGGATTACAAGCGTGCGCCACCACGTCCGGCGCCCACAGACTTCTAAGAAATCAGACAACAACAAACGGACTGACACAAGACAGGATAATTCACAAACAAGTATTCGCTTCGCAGACTCGACTGGTGGAGGCTTAACCGTAGTGGCCCAACATTGTGGTTTGCGACTTACTTTCTGTTTCAGTACCACCATAGATCTTATCCCTCCGTGGAGCGACAGCTTTCGCCAGTCTTACCAGAGTCTGCCCAACCAGATTCCGTAGCCTTTTGGAGATCTTAAGGACCTTGGCCGTGGAACCACCACATACTCTTCTCTGATGGGAGGACCCAACAGAGAGACACTCACACAATTGTGGCCACACATTCACACACCAATATCCATTTGAGTTGGAGATGTCTCTCCCAAACCCAGGGACTTTGGATCTAGGACCACATCTGGTCTCACCCACTCAGTCCCACCCTAGGGCCCCCTTACTGCTCTCTGGAGAACCCAATTTGACCTCATGATCCCAGTGTTTGGTGCAGGGCCCCCCGGGTCTCTCAACGGCCTGAGAGGGCTGCCTGTTGCTTTGGACTCGGGGCCCTGAAACGTCTCAGGGGGCGCCTCCCCTAAGGCCAGCCACGCAGGCAGTTCCCCCAGGGCCGGAGTCCTTCCAGGGCCTCTCCCCTCGCCTGGGTCTCTGAATCTCCCTGGAGCCTCCAAATGTTGTGAGGTGACCCACAGAGACACACCAGACTCCATTGTGCCAAAGAGGTCACTTTATTTACCGGCCGCTGGCTGTTGCCCCAATTGTTTTTCTAATTCAGCTTTCAGAGAGATTTTTCTCTGATCCTGATCAATATAGTATAAATATATCAGTCATTTCATTTTACCTTTCTCTAATATATTATTCTTCATAAAATAGATATGTATATATTAAAACTATGTTCAACTATTAAAATACTTTGGACATCATAGTTGCTCCAAATGATCAGTTGAGAGATCATTTTGAAGGGTGGTTGACAGAACAATGGCTCCTCAGGATATCTCTGACATAATCCCCAGAACCTGTGACTTGTACAAGGATGATTACATTTGTAAAGAATTGTTTAGTAATCAACTGACTTAAAAATAGGAAGATCAGCCGGGCGTGGTGGCGCATGCTTGTAATCCCAGCATTCGGGAGGCTAAAACCGGAGGATCCAGGTTCGCGGCCAGCCTCAGCTACCTAGTGAGGCACTCCGCAACTTACTGAGACCCTGTTTCAAAATAAAGAATAAAAAATAGGGCTGGGGGTGTAGCTCAGAGGTAGAACGCCCCTGAGTTCAATCCCCAGTACCGCCAAAAAAAAAAAAGGAAGATCATCATGGGTTATTTGCATGAACCCAAGGTAATCACAAAGGTCCTTCAAAATGGCAGAGAAAAGTAGAGGGCATGCACAGAGAAGTAGCAGCATAAGAAGAACCTGGCTCATAGTGCTGGCTTTGTAGATGGAGGAAGCAGCCATGAGCCAAGAGACGCAGCCTTTAGAAGCTGAAAAAAAGCAAGTGAACAAACTCCCCTCCAAGACCTCCAGGAGGAATACACCCTGCAGACATCTTGATTTTAGCACAGCAAAGGTCCATTTCAGACTTGGGACCGCCAGAAATGTAAGATAACTTGTATGTGTTGTATGTGTTGTTTTAAGCCCTGAAGTTTGTGGCAGTATTGCTGCTTGTTGTGGCAGCAATTAAAAATCTAATACAAGACATAGCACAACCTATGTTAAAGTTTGATGTGATTTAGGTTTTCTCTCAGCTAAGGTAAAATGTTAGCTTGAATCATTGATTCTCATAGTGTCTATAAGGATCCCTTTGTTCACTGATGTTAGCAATTAGCAAAAACAAACAAGAACAAAATCTTGCTTCATGTCATCCCTGTCTAACATAAAATAGTACCCCTCTTTCCATAAATGTTAATTGCGTATTTGTAAAGGGGTGTGATTATTTTTTGTTGATCATTGACAGCCACATCTTTTCTCCTAACAGAAAAAGTAGGTTTGGGAACTGTTCTACTGATTCTAGAGTGAAATTAATAACCACCCTGTTTAGTATTATTTACAACTACAGTAAAATAAATCTATGGAACTACTGGAAAATTGGTAGAAACATATGCTTCTGTAAATTCAAGTAACATTTCCAACAAAACAAAGTATAGTTTTGATTTTTATTTATTCAATTAAACTATTTTAAAAAACTATAGGAAGAATAATGTAATAATTATAATTTATTTGGAACTAACTATAAGATGGGAATTGCACAGAGTCCCTATCTCATATGTATATCATCTTTATACATAATCGTAGTAACAAGCCTTTGTAATAAGTGCTATTATATTACATAAAACAAGGAAACAGAGGCACAAAAATAAATTTTTCGAGGTTCAATAGCTAGTTAGTATTTTGAAGAAAGAATTTTCTCTTAGAATTTCAGCCTGAATGGGTGTCCATGTATGCTTTAAAATATTGGATAGTTATGAATTAAACAATCACAAGGAGATGGAGAGCTAGTGTTTAAGCATTTATATGAGCTCATTACTTTTTGCGGTTTCTCTGTTACAGTTTTCTGTTCTTTTAAGAGAGCTGGCTTGTATTGTGCTCTGTATGCATGTCTGTGTGAGAACGAGCTTGTTTGTGTGTTGCCTTTGCAGCTGCTAAACATGCACCTGCCTCAGCCTGGATCCAGCTACACCCCACTATTAGTGCATATTATCTGGGATACTTGGAAAAGTATTTGTTTGCCTTTGACATTAATGGCTGACCCTAATGTTCTTTTATCTTTAAACAGCCAATCTTCTTTTCAGAACATCCTTCCTATAGCACTATATTTAGCTTATAATTTGATGTGTTGTTATTTTGTTCTGCCAACTAGTTTTGAGTTTTAGCAATCTCAAATCTGTTTGACATACTGAAATCAGATATGTAGGCAAATGTCCCTAGGATATAGTAGTAGGGGTGTGTGCGTGTGTGTTTGTGTGTGTGTGTGTGTGTGTGTGTGCGTGTGTGTGTGTGTGTGTGTGTTTCTGTATGTGTGTGTTAA
Source organism: Graphiurus murinus (assembly GCA_004027655.1). NCBI lineage: Eukaryota > Metazoa > Chordata > Mammalia > Rodentia > Gliridae > Graphiurus > Graphiurus murinus. Next base: position 29,970 of record PVLC010016397.1, on the reverse strand, counting down.
TTGTTGAACCTGGTCATTCATGCAACTAAGGAGATAAGGAGATAGCTTTAATTAAAAGTGGTATTTTCTTTTTTTGTATAATCAGTACAATAGAGCAAAAATAGATATTTAAAACAAATCTATTCTTCAATTTGTCACTTAAGAGATTAATTAAATTAGCATGTACATAGGGATTAAATAGCATGGTTTCTTGAGTTTTTCTTTTGAAAAAGAACCAATAACCTAAATAGCCAGGTGTTATGGAACACAAATGTAATTCCACTACCTGGGAGTCTGAGACAGGAGCATCACAAGTTTCAGGAAAGCTTCAGACACTTAGCAAGACTTTGAACAACTGAATGAGACCCTGTTTTAAAGTAAAAAGGGCTGTGTATAGCCTGGAAATAGAAATTCTCTGGGCTCAATACTCTGTAAAAATAAATAAATAAATAAATAAATAAATAAATAAATAAATAAATAAATAAATAAATATTATGATATGTACAGAAAGAAAAATTAGTCCTTTTTTGAGAGTTTACTTATTAACTGATAAGTTTGCATTTTAGTACTCGGTTCACAATATTGTTCAAAATAAATTTGTAAAAGGAAAGCAGTAAGGAGGAATTCAAAACACTTTGCAAAGAGACATTTCCAATAGTGATTTTTCATGGGTCTAAAATTATACATTTAGATTATTTTTCTCATAACTAGTATAGGTTAGTTCTTTGCTGCCAACAAATACTCTTTGCAATAGTATCTAGTGTGAAATATACAGAAATCTTCCACCATTATAAGTTACATATGAGTACAAATAGTTGTTTATTGTTTTATTTATTTAAAAGTTAGGTGTGAGAAAAAAACTCGCCTTAAAATACCATTATACTTTTCCATTAGAAGCATTTTCTACTTATTCATAATTTAATAAAATTCTTATTGACTAGAGTTTGCACATTGATCATTCTGGAAGCACAAAGATTATCAGATTATTATCTCTGCCTTCAAAGAAGCATGTATAGCCCAATGAAGAGATCACACATTTAAACCAATTATACAAATAAGCAAACCAATATAAGGAGGAATGAAGAGTTCACCATGAATATGAATCAGGAAGGTTGCGAAACTTTCTAATATATACTGAATACCAAAATGCAAGAAAAATCATTAAAATATTGAACATAAAGGTGATGTATAATTTCTAACAGAGCCAAACAATAATTTGTACCCACACAGCCATGCCCAAATGGTTGCATTTCTGCAAAAATGAGAAAATATAATAAATTGAGTACTCTGTACTGTGGATAATACAGCAAAATTTCCTGTGCTGTTATGAATGGCACACATGTATACAGCATCCTTTGTTCATCAAGTGCCAAGATCAACTGGAGCTTTAATATCAAGGATGATAAAATCTAGAAAACAATTATTAGACTGTCAAATTTCTTGGACAATTCCAAAAATGCTAGATGTATACATAGTTGTATATGCTCCTGTTGTATGTGGTGCTTCAACCTCTGTGATGGTTATGTTGGAAAACACCACAGATGACTTGGGAGAACCATGTGTATGTTGTGAGGTGGCCATGCTCACAGGTTCAGTTACAACAGAGATATCCTTCGGTAGTCATTGAAAGAGGAATTGCCCCAGTGGATGAAGCCTACAGAAGGACATTTGGAGCACTTCTTCAGTAAATCTCCATGGGCACGGACAGCAAATTGCTGTTCCTGCCTGGGTTTGCACCTACACACATTGCAAAGTCATGCACCTGCCATACTTCCAGAAGAGATCTGATTCATCTACTTACCGTACAATCTTTTCTGTATCCCAGAAAATGGCCCATTCATTGATGGCAATCTCTATTTAAAAAGAGAGCAAGAACCATACAGGTGAAGAAAACAAGTTTCAGAATAGCTAAGTGTTACCCAAGATTATGAGTCTAGTAAAAGGCAGAAATTTGTTACATATTCTGGGGTTGTAGCATGAAAAATGATAGCCTATGCTATCATTCACCATTCCCATTCATTTGCTTGCCTAATTTTTAAAAAAAAGTAAGAAAGAAATATATATTTACTTTAAAATACAGATTTTATTTTATTCTGTATAATATTTGTAAAACTAAGCTAGAATTAATAATTGACCATTAATAACCATTTTTTTCTTACCCTAACCACAGATGAAAAGGTAAAGATTTGTATATTCAGTGTTAAGCCATTTTAGTTTAGGTTTGAAATGTTGACTTGGAAATATTCTGAAATACCTACTATGCATCTTTGAAATGGAGGATACATTAGCATGTAAATACTCCTGGGGAAAATAGAAATGTCAATTTATGTTGAACAGTCTACTGAATAAACTTCAGTCAATCAGTATTTGTGTTTCTGGAAGATGGCATCTCCTGTATCAAGTGAAATGAACTGGGTTACTTATAAACAGTGACCATGTGATGAGTCCTGAGGAGAGGCATTTATTCTAAGTGCCCCAGGAGTTCATGTCCTCTCCGAAGTCTTAGTAAGTTGCTAAATATAACACTGGATTTAGAAAATATAATTATCCCTCATCACAAATAGAGTCACCAAATCCTTTACTAAAGGGTAATTCCTTAAAATAGAGTGACTTGGAAGGACTGGCTTTTTTTTTTTTTTTAATAGGAAAATTGAGTTTGACTAGTCTGACATCATTCTTTGAAATACCTGCAAACACCCTTTGGCCTAGGTTTCCATGTTTAAAGAGCAACAAGTTTGTTTGACTTTCATCTGTTCTCTTCCATTTGGAGAAATGCAAACTAGTGTGTGTATATGTGTGTGTGTGTGTGTGTGTGTGTGTGTGTGTGTGTGTGTGTGTGTATGGATGTGTGTGTGTGTGTGTGTGTGCTTTACATAAAATAGTAATTAGACTCTGACTGGGCGGCAGAAAGGTTAAATGTTCAGTCTGTGCTATTTTAAGACATGAGAACAACTGCTTTCTCTGTGTTGATGTACTCCGAAATCCCTGCTAGTATGAGGAGAATTCCTCATTGAGTACGCAAAAGCCACTTACTTTTTTGAAGTTCTCCTTCTTAAATATGCCTTGTGTTTGGGAATCACTTTACAGTTCAGGACGCTCCTGGGTGTTTATATTTGGAACACTGCCTGTGATGAGAAGCCAAGGCCTCTGTTAGTGTGTGCAGAGCAGCCTCTTCTGTAAGAATAGGAGTAGAACACCTTGTGTGCTGAAAATGAGAGAGAGAGAGAGAGAGAGAGAGAGAGAGAGAGAGAGAGAGAGAGAGAGAGAGAGAGATTAAAATTCCACTTCCACTCTAGTTGTAACAAGAGGGCCCAGAATGCTTGCTTGAAAATGATAACATAATTTTGTAAGCTTGGTTATGTTGCTGTATCTAATTTACCACAATTCTTTGTAGTAAGTTTTCACCAACAATACAGCATTTGTTTGGTTGCCAATCAAGGCAAATATATTAGACTTGAAAAAATCACTTTCATTGCAATGGTATTATGCTTAGGGACATAACAATCTATAATTAAGAAAAAATGCATGATGATCTATGGTAAACACGAGGTAGCAAAGATATTCTCTTTTATATTAAGGAACCCCATGGGTAAACCAGAGTTCTAGTCTTGTGTTTTTCTTTTGTACATGTGTGTGGTACTGGGGATTGAGCCTGGGGCTTGGGAGTCTACAATGGAGCTACATCCCCATTCCTTTTCAGTTTTTATGTTGAAGCAAGTTCTCACTAAGCTACTCTGTATTGACCTGAATCCTGTGATCCTCCTGTCTCAGCCTCCCAGGTACTAGGATGATAGGCATGCATCACCAGGCCCAGCTTTATGTCCTTTAAATGTTATTCTGTGTCATAAACTGCAATATCTGTAGAAACTTGAGCACTTTTTTTGTCAAAGTGAATATTGTGAAACACAATAGTGTACAATTTTGCAGCTTTGTTTAGCAAGAAAATGTCATTTTAAAAATTCTAAAACTGCTCAGTAGTTGTTTTCATAGTTTCTGATTAGGGGTAACCATCTGTTAACTTTTTCTTCACATCAGCTTTTATTAGAGAAAATATAACAAATGTCATACAAAGTGGTACTGATAGACACACTGTCTGATTTTTAAACTATGATTCTTAAAATGTCACTTTTATGACAGTTATTTCACTAATGACATCAAGGAAATGGGCAGATAAAGTGAAGACAGTTTCAAAATGTTAAACTATGGATTATACAATCATTTCAACAAGGACAGCACAAAAAACACTAACGGAATTAACTATACCACGGTATATAAATTGTCCTGGGAAGTAGATTAAGTTTCAAGTTATGATGGCTGATGATTAGAATATCTGTGAATCTCATGATTGTTGAGTGAATGACTTGGAAAACCAAGCTATGGCCTTGCTTCTCCTCTTTTCAAATGGTTACATTGTTTCACACATTGATTTAATAAATAAGCTACTTGGATTAAACACAGTTGAATTCTATCAAAAGGGAAAAAAGTAAATACAACATAGGAAAAGCAAGTTTGAGAATCATAGTTAGATGGCTAGGCATGAAAATTATATGTCACTTGTTTAATACTGATCAATAAATACAACTGTGAACTTTGCAACTTAAGGTCAGTAGGTCCCATACCTTAAACGGTAGGCATACTATTTCGACACAAGTGACTGACTATAGGGCGTTTCAACAGCAAAAGTAATTACTAATTCTATTCCCATTAGAAGAGAAATATAAATTAGTTAATGATTTTCTTTCCTTATCATTTTTTAATTTAATGATCCTGAAAATGTTGGATAGCTGCTTGCTCTTAGCATTACAAAAGAGTCAAGTAGTGCACTAAAAAAAAAAAAAAAAAAACAAGTAATGGATTTTAAAGTCACTGTGTCATGAGAGGTTAGCAAATTTCTGCGGTCATTCCAATGTAAGTGCAGAAAATGCTGTTTCAATAGATGTCAGATAAATAGTTTCAGAAATACTCCTATACAAATTACTCTTGTCAGATACATAGTAACTTACATTTGTAATGTATAGACTCTTGAAGAAAATCTATTGTGCTTCTGTAATGTGACTGTGGCAGTGAACTCCAGTAAACTTCCAGATTCTTTAAATGTGCACATTAAATAGAAAAGAAATACTAATGAAATAATGTGTGTAATCCAGTCATTAGGCATTCTCTTTATGCAGTGGCTTAGCAAAATGATTATACTACCTTAGATAAAAACTTCAATCCAGAAGACATGGAATAGGAGAAGATCTGAGGTATCACATTAACAAATAAACCCATAAATTTTCTTTTAAAGGAAAAGAGAAATAAAATGTATACTGTCGTTCTCTTTTCAGAGGTATTATATGACTATTCCGCTTTAAAGTTTGTTATGATTATTAGAAAAATATTAACAGAAGGAGTTTTTAAGGAAAAGGGCTAGGTTAGAAAACTAAGGAGGAATATTTGCATAATTTATCTCCAGATTGAGGCAGAGGGAAGGAGAAAAGTCCACCTAGGTTTAAGTCTCAGGGATGAATCATATTTGGAAGTCTGCTTCCATGTTCTTTATTTCAATTTTTCAAATGACAGGAATATTTTAGTTGTGAATTTTAAGAAAATTATGCTTTGTGTTCTTAGATACAGATGAAAATAGTTTTGTGTAAGCACTATTATAGAGGCAAAATACTGTGATTATTTTTATTCCTTCCTTGCTACATATGTGTGAATGTCTATCAGCTAGGAATAATCCATTTCAGAGCACTATAATATGAAATAAATAAGGGTATACGTTCATGAAATTTTGCCCATTTTGATTTAAAAAATTGTGTTTGTGTGTAAGACTAGTAAGGCATACTCTAAAAGTTATGATATATTTTTAGATTTTTCATTATAGTAATATGTTAATATTTTATTAAAATATATTAATATTTTAATTATAGTAATATATTATTATTTTTCAAAATACAAGAGCTCCAAACATGGATAGTGTTTGCAAAGCATCAAGTGTATTTTGAATGTATATATAATATTATAATCCACGCAATATTAATATAATTATAGGACATACATGCAATACTTTTTACTGAGGAAGGATTATTATTTAAATTATTACTCAGTCCAAAATAGTATTCAAAAGACTAGCAGGTTTGGCTAAGCAACTTAATTCCATATATTCTGTTAACAAAGCAAATAAGTAGTATCAGAAATTGTATTGATATTTTAACTACAAAGGACAAATATCACTGACATGTTGATTCATGTTGAAAAATAGCCTTTTGAAATAGTTCTAAAAAGCAATGCAACCCATAGCTCTTTTCATCTAGTATACTATGTTAAACAGCCTTTTTTATATTTTCAAATGCTGATTGAATGTCATATGTATGAAGCTCAGAAAAGTGATATTATTTGAATATCATTTTTAAAGGATCATTTAGGATATTACTGTGATACTAATATTCTCAAGACGATAAATGCTGAAAAAGATCACTCTGGCTGCTGTGTGGATAACAGACTCCTGGAAAAAAAAGATGGAAAAGGAAGCCAGTTGGGAACTTAGAGCAATAGTAACCGATGAGGCATGAGGACAACTAGGACCAGGATGATGGCAGCGGAGGACCCTCTGAACTGTGTTGAGCTTTGGATATATTTTGAAGGGAAAAGTTGTGCTGATGAACTAAATGTGGAATGCTAAAGAAAGAGGTGGTGAAAGTTGATTCCAGGATTTTTGTATTATGCCCAAAAGAATGAATTTATCGGTAACAAAATGCAGATTAGAGAAGCTAAGGTTTAGAGAAAAGAATCAGGTGTTCATTGTTGGACTTGTTAATTTTGAAGTGTCTATTAGTCTGACAAAGTTGTTCAGGAAGCAGTTGGTCTAATTTTTAAGGAAAAGGTCTGGACTAGACCTCAATTTTGTCAGTCAACTGTGTGTATTTGGTATTTACAGGTGTAAAACTGGATTAGTACCTATTGGTAGTGACTGTAGGCAGAGAAGCTAAGGAATCTGATGACTGAGCTCCAGGCATGCCAACAATGGGGAAGGGGAGGTGGGAACAGTAAAGAAGGTCAAATAAGTGACACCTGAGGTAGGTTCTAGATGAACCAAGAGCTTGGTGCTTTGACAACCAAAAGAGGACGGAAAAGCAAAGAGTGAAGGACTATTCTTGAGAAATCAGATAAAGTTGGAAAGAAGTCCAGTAGACTCAGCAGTGTGAAGCTCATTCAGGACCCTGAAATTATCTATTTAATAGTAAGGATAAAATAGATGATTTGGAACAGATTCAAGAGATATTTGAAAGATCAGAATAGGAAGCTATGAGTATAGACAATTATATAAAATAATTGATCTGTACAGGGGACAGAAAAATAGAGAATAATCTAGAGATCTAAGTTAAGGTTAAAGAGCTAGATCTATTAATATGGAGAATATTATATTGTATCTATCTGCTGATTGTAAAGGGTTTAGAGAGAGACAATTGATAATGTAAGAGAGAAAGGACCACTGCTGCAATTGGGTTAGAAGGAGGTAAGAGATATCAGGAAAGGGTGTTGGACCACAAAAAAATGAATCAAATCTGAGAGTAGTGTGCATTACTTGGCCAGAACTTTGTCACATGATCCTATTTAACTGCCAGGGAGACTGGGAAATATAATCTATCTGTGTGTCCATCAGAAAAAGAAGGCAAGGTTAATGACCACACCATCTTCCTCTCATAAGAATACATAGGGCCTTCATTTCCTTATGCTTTTCAAATTATACTACATATTTTTAGTATACTAACTTAGCAAATAGTCAACTGAGAGTCTGTCTGAATTTATTAATTTTAACAGAAATTATGTTGGACACTAGTGATTACTACTTCCTTTCTGTGCTCACAAATGATTCCTCTCATTACCCATCTGTTTATCAAATATAACTTTTACTCTTCCTTGTTGAAAACTGAAGTACTGCTTATATTCTTGTATTACAAGGCTCCTCTAGTTTTCTATGACTGCCTCAGAATCACCAACAGAAGTTCAGACTCCTTGTAAAATGTTATCAGTACTCTGGGCTAAAATTAAGTCATGTCAAAAGAGGAATAGTGTTTTAGAAGATTTGTTTTCCAAATTGTGTATTGCAATTCATTAGTGGCTTGTGAAGTGAATTTAGTGAATTATACCTGCAGAGATAGAATGGAATAAAATACAAGAAAAATAGAATTGCTTGCATGAAGCAATGGTAACTATCCCACTGAAGTTGTGAATGTGCATATACATATATACATTTATTCATATATATACTGATTTTAAAAATGTGTAAAATAGCATATAAATATGTAAAATAACATGTAAAAGAACATAATTTACACAATTCTCATAACTTGAAAACATGTTTTCACAAATCTTGAGCTTCCATTCTTCTCCATAAAAGCTCAGTAGCCTTTGTTCTGTGCTTATACATACAAAAAGTTTCTCTTTCCTTTGTAGCGTAGCCCAGAAAAAAAGTGCTCTGGCTTTAAAGTGCCAGTAAAAGAAATTGAAAAGGTAGCCTTGTGTGCTATAAAACACAGATTCTTAGCAAATAAACAAACTCTGATCAGATTTGTGTTTTAGAAGACATTCCTAATGAGAAGATTCATTGGCTTGGGGAAATATTTGAAATAAAATTGTGTTTTGAATGACATATGCCTTCAGTATGCAGGGCCAGGCAGACTAATGGTTAGGACCAACAGCTGGAGAGTCTGTCCTCAGTCTGATTGAGCTGATGCAGAGATACAAGCAGAATATGGGTTACATGGAAACCTTTTAATTTAACATGATGGCTCTACTTTCATTTGCTTATATGTTCTAATAAAATTTAACTGCAGTAGAACGCTCCCCAAAATGCCACATTAAACTTGCTAGATTCCTCATATTTTTTTCTACTTGTATGGCTTATGTTTTTATTCTGTCTTTTATCTTTATTTTAGCTTTTTAAAAGAAATCAATGGGCACATGACTAACTTTTTAAATCTGAATTTCTTAATATCCTAGTTAGAAACATAGGGTTCACATATAATATTTTTTAGATTTCCTTCCTCTTTCAGTCTTTCTTAACAAATATTTTTGAGTGCCTTTTATATGCTGTACATTATTCTTAATGCTGAGAGTACAATATTGAACAGAAGTTAAATAAATGTCCTCTCTTGTGGAGCATTTTAGTGAGAAGACAGAATGAAGATCTATGAAAAATGTTTGAGAGGGATAGTTAGTAGATGTTACTGATTGAGGCCTGTAATTAATTGTTCATAATATGGATAGGGAAAAATCTGATCCAGAGGTGATACTTGGATTGAAGACCTGAAAAAGCAAGAAAAGGGACCTAGTAGATAACAGTGAGGAGTGCATCTTAGGCAGAAGGAACAGAAAATGAAAATGCCTGAGATGACATCACATAAAATGAATGCACTCTCCTTTGAAATATAACAAGAAGTATAATTTCACCTGTTTTCTTCTGTGTTTTTTTTTAATTTGGATTAGTAAAAATATTCAACTCCCAATTTATTAAAGGGTTGGATTATCTCTATTATTAGATTTTTCTAATGGGCACACATAATTTCTCTCTAACTGGAACTTTCTTTAAAATAGTGAAATATAAATATCACATATTATAGCACTAACATTAGTCTTAAAGAGTCATTTCATTAAGATACATTCTTGAGCTAAGGTTACTTCCCTGTGTAAGGGTAATGGAAGATGAAACTCACTTTGGATTAAAAAGCATCATCACAGCTGTTTATTTTCTCTGCAGGTCTTCCATTATTCTTTGTTCTGTTTTTCTTTAATAAGTACAATTTCAGAGTAGATTTTATCCATTATCACCAAAGATCCAGCGTTTCAGGGGAAAGCTTCAGAGATTCATTTATTGGCTTTCTTTTAGGCCTATGAGAGGAAATCTTAACCTTTTGGCCGTTCCCTGGTTCAAACATGAGTTTCATTTTTCTTTGCTTTTTATAATTTGTGGAATGGTTTCCTTGGATAATTATGGCCAGATTGAAATTGAAAAGATTTTAAAGGCCTCATTACCTTTGAAAGAGTTTTACTTTTAAATATTTCTTTAACAAAAAAGCTATACATACAATAATCATTTTTAAAATATTAACTTAAAAGTATTAACAATTTAAAGATGTATATCAATGAAAACATTTTTAAAAGTGTATAACCAACTCATTATCCAAATTTACATGTATGAAGTAGAAATAATCTATATTCTTTGTTTTGTCACCAGAAATGAGTATATTATTTATTCTTCAGGAAAATGGAAGTAGGATTGTATTCTTCTTGCAACTCTAATTTTATTATAGTTTTTTTTTTTTTTTTTTTTTTTTTTTTTTTTTTTTTTTTTTTTTTTTTTTTTTTTTTTTTGCGGTACTGGGGATTGAACTCAGAGGCATTCTACCTCCGAGCTATACCCCCAGCCCTATTTTTTATTATTTATTTTGAAACTGAGTCTCACTAGGTTGCAGAGTGCCTCACTAGGTAGCTGAGGCTGGCCGTGAACCCGGATCCTCTGGTCTCAGCCTCCTGAATGCTGGGATTACAAGCATGCCCGGCTAGTATTTTTTTTTTTTTTCACCTAACCCCAATCAGAATGGCAATCATCAAAAGCACAAACAACAACAAATGCTGGTGAGGGTGTGGAGAAGTGGGAACCCTAATACATTGTTGGTGGGATTGCAAATTTGTGCAACCACTTTGGAAAACAGTATGGAGGATCCTCAGACAAATGGGAATAAACCTACCTTATGACCCAGCAATACCACTTCTGGGTATCTACCCAAAAGAATGGAAACCAAACTATCAGACCGATATATGTGTATCTATGTTTATAGCTGCACAATTCACAATAGCCAAACCATGGAAGATGCCAAGATGTCCATCAACAGATGAATGGATTACAAAACTATGGGATATGTACACAATGGAATTTTACTCAGCCATAAAGAAGAACAAAATCATGTTCTTTGCAGGAAAATGGATGCAACTGGAAAACATTATGTTAAGTGAGATTAGCCAGTCACAAAGAGTAAAGAAGCATATGTTCTCCCTAATATGCGGATGTTAGGGAGAAGATGTGGCATAAGGGGTTCCCCAGATGAAAAAGTAGAGACCCTCGATAAACAAAGAAGTTGATTTAACCAAAGGGGATGGACGGGGTGGAGGGAGGGCATCCTAAGGCACATGATGTACTTACACAATTATATCAAGGTCACTCACCGGCTAGTTTTATTTAGAATGTCCAGAATTTGTTTTAGCTGGCAGAGAAAGTTAAGCTATAGTGTGATGTTTAATTTTCTCAGTTTAATCCAATTAGACGTTTTAGGACTTCATTATAACATGTTTAAATATTAGCTATTAGCTGTTGTTTACAAAAAAAAAAAAAAAACAACTTGAACAGATGAAGTTTAGAGTCTTGTCTCAGGTGAAATATGGATATGGGAAAGTGTTCCAGATAAACAGGTGTGACAGGCAGGACAAGGAAGTTTTGCACTATGAAGCATTATTCAATATCCAGTTTCCATTCGGCAGAATGGCCATTTTAGAAGAAGGCTTCATGTTTACAGTCTTGTTTTAGGTTCATAAATTTAAATTGAACAACAAAAAAAGGAAATTCAGATGTGATGACAGAGCATACAAAGCTAAGAAGTCATTTCAGAGGTTTTTACTTCCATAGCCATGGTTTGGGGAGAGATAGGCAGGAGAAGTGACTGCTGAAGGGACAACAGGTATGCCAACTGTTGCTATTTCAATATTAAAACCAGAGAGAAAAAGAGGAAAATGGGAAGTAGGGAAAAATAACACTGCTTTCAGCTGTTGAAAATAAGTTAAAGCAAGAGGAATGTGAGAACAGAAAAAATGAAAAGAAAGGTTACAGGGATCAGGTATCCTGGCTGCACTGCTAGAGAATGCAGGCTCTTAATAATAATAGTGTGAAAAAGAACAGGAGAAACCTGGAATAGGCTGAGCTCTGATACTGAAAATCAATTATCTTTGTACTCTGTTGTTTAAGAAGCCAGAACATACGACCAATAGGTAGAAATCACTGTATAAGGAGACATTTTAGTTTGGATTAAGAACTAATTTCCTCTATTGTACTGTATAAAATTTGAATCAGTGGGCTCACCAGGGAGTGAATCCCCTATCAATAGAATTATGTAACTGGACTAAATTATCACGATCAAGGTTATCTATAATGTACATACGGCACAAGGAAATTATTTCTGTCTTCCAACTTTTTAAAGAGTCGTATTTTTTTTTTCTGAGTGGGGGTAAATGGAAGAGATCTGTTCAGTAGTCATTAGAACCAACACACATATCAGGGTATATGTAATAGATCTGAGAAGTGATGATAAATTGCATAAAGATTTACTTGATGTTTGTCCCATTTCTTCTGCCAATCTTTTCAATTATTGGAACTGGCATCTAAATGTAGCAATTATGAATCACGAAATGGAGCCAAGTAGTTTTGTTGGACAATTTTAGGAACTTCAGATTCTCAACCTTGTTAGCTTCACTGAAATTTAGTTATGATATAGTTTAATAACATTATAATGCTGCTGCCTTAACACTCTATACATTTCTGTAGGGCATTATTTACTCCCAAATTGTTGAAATATTAAGACCACTGCTGTGCCTCTTATTTTTATGTGGATAAGTTTAATATCCACTTTCTCAAAAAAAGGAGTACAAACCTCAATATAGATAAATCAAGTTTCAGAAATATCACATCCATTATCAATTTATTTGTTATCAATTGAGCTATCTCTCTCCATATAGTCAATTCCATAATTTAGTGAACACTTACTGAGCATCAACTATTCACATTTGTTGGGGCTAGACCAGGTGGGAGGAGAAAAAGATAGAGGAGAGAATGCTACTGCATGGTCTTGAGGTTCCTGGGGAAGACAGGGACACACACATTGTTGTAATGCATGCCATACTGTGGGACGCTCTCTAATACAGGGGTTTTGTTTTGTTTTGTTTTTTTAATGAAAAACGAAAAAAAAAATGGAAGGAACAAGTAAGACAGAAGGCTCTATAGTATAAATAGCATTTTGAACAATGCAACTACTAAGAATGTTTGATAGGTAGAATTGGAAAGAGGAACATTCTTGCGAGAGAAGAGAACAAGTAGCATCTTGGGTAAAAGAATGGTCTGTGATTCAGAAACATGAGTGTTCTGGGTGCCAGGTAACTCCCTAAGAATCAGACTTTGCCATTGGCCATAATGGGAGTCTAGAACACAGCGGAAGGAATATTGGGAAATGCAGTTTTCCTGAGTTTCTTTATAGTGAAAATATTTTTACTATTTTTGTGTAATGTATATACATGTAATAGGTCTATGCAAAAGCACAACAATCTATGTAAGTAGAAGCGTAATTCTTTGTGACCTTTATCCCACCTTTGTCCTCCTCTCCTATCATCTTATCACACTCTGAGCAACCCAGTGCAAGACTTTCTCGTAAAGGTTTCCTGAATTTCCAAAGGAAGCATTCAAGCATATAAATAGAATGATTCAAAACATAGAACTGTGTAACATAAGCTTTTTTTTTTTTTAATAGGACACCATAGACATTGTTACATATTAGAGCTTGTAAGTCCACATGGTCCTCTTGTGTGTTATAGAATGATATTCTATTTTAAAAATGTGCTCTAATATGCTCCAGACCTTACAGATGTAGATTTAACAAATTTCTAATTTTTTGCTGTTACAAGTATGACTACTGCAAAGTTCAATTGTCAACTACATTTTGCCTTTTATTTAGTTAGGCTAAATTCTTAACAGACAGCTGGGCGTGGGGGCACACTCTTGTAATCCCAGCATTTGGGAGGCTGAGACCAGAGGATCCAGTTTGCGGTCAGCCTCAGCTGCCTAGTGAGGCCCTCCGCAACTTAGCGAGACCCTGTTTCAAAATAAAGAATAAAAAATAGGGCTGGGGGGTATAGCTTGAAGGTAGAATGTCCCTGAGTTCAATCCCCAGTACCACAAAAAAAAAAAAAAATAATAATAATAATAAATAAATAAATTTTTAACACAGAGATCTCACAATGAAAGGGCTATGCGTAATTTGAATTGGAGTACATATTGCATTTTTCCTCACAAAATGTTTTGTAATTTGTCCTGACACAGTTCATGAGAGTGCCTGTGTTGCCACACCCTGGACAAAATAGCAATGACAATCATATTAATATTTACTAATTGACCAAATGGTAAAAAGCATAATTTTATTTAAATTTATATTTGATTATTAGTGAGGCTAAACATATTTTTATTTGATTATCATTGTTCATCTACATTTCTTTCACTGCACACTGTTTATGTATATATTTAGGCTGTTCTACCTGTTATTCTTCATCTTTTAAAAGTTACTAAATTAATTATGTGTTCCTTGAGATTATTAGTCTCTCTTGTCTTTCACGCACAGTTTTCTTAGCCTGAATTCTTCTGTTCTATGGTGTATGTGTGTGTGTTTCAGGAATATGTGATATTATAGTCATTTCTGTCTGTTATGAGAGCACAGAGATTCTTGACCCAGAGAGTTTGGGTTAAGATGTCAGTCTCAGCATTCACTAACCATGACTTCATATTATTGTTCCCTAGGTTTCTTTCATATATTAGTTCTTTTCTTTTAGAGGGCTAGAGGGAACACATAAATGAAAGAATATATAAGGATTTAGAAGAATGTTTGTTAAGAACTCAATGAACATTAATTCTTGTTATTTTTGTCAATTGAAAGACTTGCCTCATTCAACAATTGTTTACTTGTTATAATCATATATTTTCTTCTATTATTACTTTTCATTGTTTTTTTTTTTTCATTTAAATTTCAGTTTTTAGCCAGGCATGATGGTACACACCTGTAATCCCAGGACATGCTATGCTGAGACAGGAGGATTTCAGGTTCAAGGGCAGCCTCAACAATTTTTCAAGATTCTCAGCAACCTAGAGAGATCCTGTTTCAAAGCAAAAAAATATAAAGGACTGGGGGTGTAGTTCAGAGGTAGAATGCCCCTGGGTTCATTTCCCAGTACTGTAATAATATACATAAGTTAAGTAAGTAAGTAAGTAAGTAAGTAAGTAATTTTATAGCTCTAAATTGAACTACTGGTTCTTACAGTATTGATACAATGGAAATGTTTGAGGTTTAAGGAGGGAAGTAATAAAACTACAAAATTATTCTTGAATAAGCCGTCAAATTTTAAATGTCAAGGCATTTAGAAAGTACTCTGACAGCATAGTTTCTAACAAATTGATTCGGAATAATTTGGGTAACTGAAATACCTTTATACTTGATAAAAATAATTCCCTCAAAGCTTCTGTTTTGATATTAATAAAGCACTACAATCAACTGTTATGAATTACATTGCCTCTTCTGGCTATTCAATAATGGAGTTCAAATTTTAACTCCACATAAGAATAAACATTTATCATGCAAGCTACAATCAATGAGTTTATTTAGCAACAAACACAACTTTAAAAGGTAAAATAGAACCAGATATGGTGATGCACACTTGTAATCCCAGCTGGGAGGCTGAGACAGAAGGATTGCATATTCAAGGCCAGCCTCAGCAACTTAGCAAGGCTCTCCACAACTTAGTTAAACCCTGTATCCAAAAAAATAAAATAAAGTAAAATGAGCTTGGGGGTGTAGCTCATAGGTAGAATGCCCCTGGGTTCAATCCTTAGCAACACAACACACACACACACACAAAGTAAAATAGAAAATTCATTTGTCATGTTATTTTTTGTATGAAGCAGGGATATATTTTTTCAAATTGGATAACTGATTTTTTTCAGTGCTACTTATTAGACTATTCATTATTTCTTTATTAATTTGCTATTCTTCTTGAAACTATAAATACTCACATCTATTATTAATGGAATTTTTAAGTTAGACCTTTGATATAAGAAGCCTTTGGATTTGTGCACATTTTAATAAATGCCATCAATGTGCTGAAATCATTTACATTTTATTAGCTTTCAACTGATACTATTTTCTATGATATCAACATATCACCTATAATTAATGACAAAATTATTGCTTCTTTCTAAGTTTTATATTGATATTTCATTTTTGTATCTTTAGTTCATTGATCAAAGCCTTCAAAACAAGGAGTCATTGTAATAACCAGAGTGTCAACTTTTGATCTGTTCCTGACAATAAATGGAAACTGTCTTTAGATTTTAAATTTTAATGGAAGTTTGGATTATAAGGAACCATTGGAAGGTTATAATTTGTCTTGGAAAAAGTCATATGTTTTAATAAATATTGCCTAGGTTGACATTCTCACTGATGTAATCCAAAATAACTGACAACTTATAGAAAGGTAGATTTATTTGCTCACAGCTTTTGGAGATTTTGGAGTTCAGTTCATGTGAGGCCGGTGTCCGTGAAGCTCAAAAATTGGCAGCAGGAAACAGAGAGAGTGAGAACAAGGGTTTGCTCTCACTTCATAAAGGCCAAAATCAAATCCAGCAAGGGGATTCAAAAACAAAAGCAAAGTTACTAAGGCCACACTCATTCTCCAGTCACACCCCTCATCTATGTTACAACCCAGTAAATCCATTACAATGGGTTTATCCAGATCAACTCTGAACATTAATACATAGGCTTTTCAGGTGAAATTCTATATCTAACCAAACAAGAATAGTGATACTGTCTTATTGTCACAAATTTAGTAAATTTAGAAAAATACAGTACAAATAAAGATATCATCCATTGTTCCATAACTTCAAAATAATGAATGTTTATTAGTAGTTAGTGGATATCCTCAAGCATTTATATTCTGTACTTAAAAGTTCAGCATCAGATTTTGTACTTTTTTTACAGTATGATAGTTTGATAATAGTCTTTTTTTTATGTCTGGAAAAACAGCAATTCCTGGAATGGGAAGAAAGCATTTTAATAAAAGAAGAGGCATAATTAGATATGTTTCTAGAAAAACTCCAATGGAATACTTGGGTGACATTAAAGTGAGAAAGAGCTAAGAGGAGAAGCAGAGTATTCATAATCAAGCATATCCACTTATATCAGGCTCCATTCTTAGTGATAACAAAAGCAATACATTAACTGTGGCTTGAATAAAATAAATCATGTTTTTTTCTCCCAAGTTGAAAAAAAAAAAATCTAGAGGTGGCTATTTCAGAGCTCACATAGCTCTGTGAATGTGTGAGTGTTATAACCCCACCGTTCTGATTATTCCTTCATCTTCAACACATAAATTCTGTCAGAATCCAATATAGTTGCTTAAACTCCAGCTATCATGGCACAGTTTCAGTCAGTCCAAAGGAGGAAAAGATAAAGACCACACACCCTTCCTTAAGTGTGCTCTATCTCAAGGTTCCCTCAGTAGATTGTTCAGTTGTGAATATTTGGAGAAAGTAGGATTTGAGTGGGAAAGATAAAAACAGGAAAAAAAATGGATGCAAAAGTTTATTGAAATTTTATTTTTTATAAGCTTTTTAGTGTTTAAGCTCTTTAAATAATTATTCTTGGCATCATAGAGAAAACATTTTAAAAACTGAGTTTAACTTACATAGAAGAAAATGAACCAATCTTCACTGTACCATTTAAATGTATTGTATGGTGTGTGTGTGTGTGTGTGTGTATAATAGGTATATATTACATGTAAAAATGTAAGATATTTTCATTACCTCTAGAAGATCTTCTCATGCCTCTTCCCAGTCAATACCCAGTAGATATTTAAATCCATTAACATAGGCACATTTCATCCCTTCCTCTAAGTCCCATAAATGCAATCACCATGTATACACACTTTTGTGAATTGTTTCTTCACTGAACACATTATCTTTGAGATTTATCTAAAAAACAACATGTTTAAGCAGGGAAAGTATTAACTGAAAATAATGAATTTCAATTGTTCTATGTTGTCTGATAAAAACTTCAAACAAACAAAGCTCCCTTATGAATATACATCTGAAAATGAGGAAGGTGTGCTTCCTGTATTTCCTCTGCCTTGCCATTCTTTACGTGAATACGGTCTAGTTAGGTGTGGGACCATACATGAGACCGAGTTCGATCAAAATTAAGAATTGCTTTGACAACTAAATCCAAAATGCCTACTCATGTATGCAGGGACTTACTCAGACTCAGCAAAACTGGTCTTCATAAAGTGGGTAGGGGATTTGAGAGTTTCAGAAAATTTGAATATTTTTGCAAAATTTAACCTTATTAATTTGTTGACTACGTGATGGAAAATTTTATATGTCACTGGGGAAAGCGGGGAGAGAAGGTGATATGAATGTTAAGTATGTGTACTTGTCCATTTCTTAAATTTATCTCAAAAGTATGCGTGTAGTCCTTTCTCCCTAAAAATGCTCATTAATATTCCAAAAAGGCAAATAAAGGAATGCATCTCAGTGAGGAAAGTATAAGAAATAATTAAAATTACCAACAAAACAGAGAGAGCTAAAGACCATTTGTGATCATCAAAGCATTGGATTAGTCAGTTGTTTAAATTAAAGCAAGTCTCAGCACTCTTAAAAATCTTAGGTAATTACATGAGCTCTGTAGTTTGGCTATTTTGACTATAATCTTGCTGATTTGGATAGTATTTTATTAATGATATCTCAAGGGGAAATCGCAGTAGCTTGAAAATTAATGAAATATTAATAACCAACAACCAACAAAATGCAGCTATGTCTGCTTTGGGGGAAAAAAACGTGACCTGCATCCTCTTTAAGTTTAAAGCAATTTATTTGTTTTTTATTTGCATTTGTATTTTAAGCATGGCAGTGCATGCCACAGCTTATGAGTAGGCATTTGTAGGCAGTAGAGTATAAATATTGCATGGTCTTTGGAAAACCTCTTGTGCAATTTGGCAATTTGATTTATTTAGGGCATAAAAAAAATATTTTTTTGTATAGCAAAGTAAATGATTTATACTTTGATCCAAACATGATTACAAGACTACAGAGTAATAGCAAAACTTCTTTAGCTGCTAATGGAAAAAAAAAAAAAATGCCTCCTCTAAAGGATGGAGGATGGCTAACTTGTTGACGAGGAATCTTTGTGTTTCTCTATGAAAGGAATGTTGATATTCATCAATATCAAATACTTGATATTTTAGGATGTTGCAAAGTCCTAAAATATCAAGTATTCATTCATAAAAGGGAAGAAATCTACCTACTCTAAGATATCACTATAATATGTTGAAGAGCACTGGTTCATGAAAAGATTGGAAAGATACACTGGTTTGAAGGCTGAGACCAGAGGATCCGGGTTCGCGGCCAGTCTCAGCTACCTAGTGAGGCCCTCCGCAACTTAGTGAGACTCAGTTTCAAAATAAAGAATAAAAAATAGGGCTGGGGGTATAGCTCGGAGGTAGAATGCCCCTGAGTTCAATCCCCGGTACCACAAAAAAAAAAAAAAGAAAAAGAAAAAGAAAAAGGAAATGGAGATGCAAAGAAGACAGTGAATCCTAAATTTTACCTAGTTTATTGGAGCAAATATCATCTTCACAAAGTCACTTAAAATTCACCATTTGAAAACTTATCTGTAAGCAATTACACAAGCAAATATTAAGACAACTAAAAAGCAAGCAGACAAAAATCCCTCTAGAAATAAAAAAGTATAGCCAATCAAGAGTAGACAGAGTAGAAGAATAATGTTGTACACATAGCTGAAAAATAAAAATGGATCTCTACACTTTAGTCAGATTAATAAAAACTTTCTAATTGGTTCAGAACCAGGGATTACACTTTTATCAAAATATAATATTTAGTCTTTTCATCAATGAAAAATCTATTCATCAATGTAAATAGATATATTTAGGGAAATAAAATTTTTTCTTTTTTACGAAGCATGCAATTAATTTTAATACGCATTCGACATATTGTTAAAGTCTTAATGATTCTTTTGAAGAATCAGAATGAAGATATATAATATATATGTGCCAAAATTATAATTGATACATTTTTGAACATTACATACAATTACACACTACATACAATTGCATACATTTAGATATTTTACATATAGTTGTAATTGACACACCTGTCTTTTCAAAAATATTCTTATCAGCCAGGTATGGTGACACATGTCTATAATCCCAGGACTTGAGAGGATGAGACAGGAGGATCTCAGCATTGTAACAAGATTCAGCAATGTAGTGAGACTTTGCTAAATAGCAAAACATTGTTTCAAAAAAAGAAATAAAAATTTTTAAAAAGGTTAGAAGTGTATCTTGGATGTAAAATGCCCCTTGGATCTAAAACCAGAACGTAAAAAAAAATGTATTCTTTGATTCTTTGACTCAGTTATTTCACCTCTGGGAACATATGCCACAGAAAAGTTAGTTCACTGGATGAAAATATGTGTATGAGGAAGTTTAAATTGCTGGTTATAATGAAAGTTTGGAAACTACTAAAATCTCATCTTCATATAAGTGTTTAAATAAATACAGATATTTATACATTTTAATATTATATAGTTATATGAACTATGTAGTTCTACTTTTACTGAGAAGGAAACGTTTCAAGAAACTTTTGTTAAAATAATTAGTAAAGATAGCTGAAGAAGATGTGCAATAGTATTTTGGGGGAAAAATTGTGCAGGTATGTGTTAATAATGAAAATCTCTTAGGAGTGAAATTTTGGTAATCTCATACTCTACATTTATGCATTTATTCAGTATAATGGTGAGGAATTACAGCAAAGATGTTTTTATTGGCATCTCAGGCAATATAATTTTTTAAAAAATGCCCTGCAATTAAAAGGGGCTATCAACTTTTCCACAAGTTCCAAGAAAGGCAGATAAACACGTGTCTTACATAGTCTTGAGGCTGTTCATGTATTATTACATGGGAGAGCTGCTGATGCCTGGGATCCATGCATTTCTAAGAGTGTAATTCTGAGAGATGGGAGAGAAGGTTTAAACTTGTTGTGCTGAAATAGACTAAGTTCCCCTGTGGCCCTCCAGCTACACATCCAGGGAATTCATTCTTTTGCTCCTTCACTGACTGAATTATTGCAACCATTCAAACATATCTAAAGGACACCATTAAAAAGTTCCAGAGAGCTGGGCATGGTGGCGCACTCTTGTAATCCCAGCATTTGGAAGGCTGAGACTGGAGGATCCGGGTTTGAGGCCGGCCTCAGCTACTTAGTGAGGCCCTCCGCAACTTAGTGAGACCCTGTTTCAAAATAAAGAATAAAAAATAGGGCTAGGGGTATAGCTCGGAGGTAGAATGCCCCTGAGTTCAGTCCCCAGCACCGGAAAAAAAACAAAAAAAAAAAAGAAGTCACAGAGATTTCACTTTCTAGTATATCTATTTCACAGTATAACCTCAAACAGGGTAATGTATGTAAGTTCATCATTAAAAAATTATAGGCTGAGACTGGAGGATCTGGGTTCGCGGTCAGCCTCAGCTGCTTAGTGAGACCCTGTTTCAAAAGAAAGAATAAAAAATAGGGCTGGGGCTGTAGCTCGGAGGTAGAATGCCCCCAGGTTCCATCCCCAGTACCGCAAAAACAAAAACAAAAAATTGTGTGCTTCATGTTGTTATCCAGTCAAGTAATATTTTCTACACTATATGTTCATGAATAAAGTGAATATGGGAACTGGTTTTCCCTCCTTCTAATGAATTTTTTTAGAAAAACCAATAAATCACAGTGAATGAACATACACATAATGTAAATTGTTTTACTCTCAAAGAAAGTAAATATATAACAGAAAAACTGTAGAAAGTAAATACAGACTTTATTTCCAAGTGAATTGGAATGATTTTTTGAATGGTTCACTTGACATCACACATTAACCTTTAAATATATTGACCTATTGTTCTAGCATCACTGAATTTATTTTTCACTTAGGCAAGAAAAAAATGTAGCTTTTCTGGTCATTTGAGAATCTATTTTCTCAACAGGCTAAGGGAATTGTATATTGCTAACTCAGTACATCTTAACAAAGGCCCATATTTTCAGAACAATTAGTGTTCTCCAGAGAAATTGAAAAGAAAACCTCCCCCCACCTTGACATTTGCATAGATTTTCATGCAAAACCACACATAGGTACACATAAAATTCTATTATCTGGCTCACTGCAAAATAATTCACTGACAGTATTTTGTCTGTGTACATTATATTCATCCATGAACCTGATGCGATGTGGAAATGTTCTAACAAACTGAGCATTAATTATAACAAGATCAAATACTGCGACTTTACAGCAGTGCTAATGATGTGAAATGTTTTAGCCTTTTCATATATATAATTTTTTTTCATTTGAGGGAATGTTATTTAGCAAGCATGGATGAGTATTTTTAGTCTAGAGAGTTAATTAATAATTCATTCATGAATAATCATTAAAAGCAATTATTAAAATGTATGTCTAATTTCACAAAGCATAATACTAAAATGTGTGCTTATATAATCTGGTGATTTTTATTTGCAGATCTACTTCTTATATCCTGTGCATTTCTCAGTACCTTTTCCCCCTTTGGACATATTCATGTTCATTCTCTTTCTCTCTCTCTCTCTCTTTCTCTCTCTCTCTCTCTCTCGTGCCTTTCTCTCTCTAAACACATAAAGTCATATGGATCTGTGCTTACTAGGTTTAGTGCTGACTGTAAGAATATAATAACTAATAGCTAAAGCTGTTAGTTGAAGTTAACAACACAATGCACTTCTTTAAATATGATTTTAAGAAATATTTGTGATGGAAACCTATATCCTTGGTTTAGGAAGAAAAACATGCTTAGAAAATTATTTTTTAAATTAGATTTCTGTTATGCACTTTGAAATAAGATTTTAAGTATTGAAATACTGTCCTGTACTTACTGCTAGGGGATGCCATTTTATAAAGATGCACTACACATGCATAGATAAGGCTCTGTGCTCTAAATCCTTCGGCAGTGAAATCTGAATGACCCAGTATTAGCAATTTTCTCCTTGATGTCAAAGTACTACTTTTGGGGAGAAAGGCCCTTTAAAAAGCACACATTAAAGAGGTGGTTTCTAGTCCACTAATCCATTGGCACTAATCAGATTGATCATTGCCAGAAAATAAGTTCTCAATGAACAAGAGTCAACTCAAGAGTCAACTCAAATATCTTTTGCTAGATTAAAGAGGTAGTGATTCTGGACCAACGCCTTCTTCCTCATTATGTGACATTATCTTTTCTCTCCTTGTTTTATGCTTTGTGGTAATCTGCCTTTCTCAATTTCTTTAGAGTTGCCTGATGCTACTAAAATATTATGTGACTTTAATTATGGCACTAACTGCACTGTGATGAAGTATACAGAGTAATGTCCTCATGCTAAGCTGTGGCTTCTCAGAAATCAGTTGAAGTCTTATTTAAAATTGTGTGAGGGCACATCACCATGCTTACTACATGACAGAAACTAAATAGTAGCTTGCTGAGTGAATCCTGATGATGCTGACCAGATCAGGCTTTTTTCATCAAAACCCAATATCCTTTAGTACAAAATCCACGGATAGAGAAATCTCACTAGTGCCTCTAAAATTCATTGAAACAAAAACTAAAAATATGTAATTTTTAAATTTTATTTTGATAAGGCAAACACTGTAGTAAAAATTCTTTACAGGTTCTTAGGTGCCCCTCTGTGAATGAAAGTGTAGTGTGACTTAGAAAGTCCACTTTTGCTTCTCTGATTTATATCCTTTATATGTATTTTAATATTTTATTTATTTGTAGATTCTTATATTAATATTGTGTGTTAGCACCACAAAATGTGCTGATGATTTTGGTCTATTTAAACGTATACTAACTGAGATAAGAAATTTGATTTAATAATTTATTTTCTAAGTCTTTGGAAATCTTCCAACTCAGCACTGCCTGTTAACTATGTAATAGAAAAATACTATTTCAGTATATGAGTCTGTTATTAACTTGTAGAATATGGATGATTGAGACAGTTTATTTATTTATTTATTTATATTATTTGTTTTTGGTACTGAGGACTGAACCCAGGACTTGCACATGTTAGGCAAGTGCCTTACCACTAAGCTATGTCCCCAACACAGGGACAGTGTATTTCAATGTAAATGCCTCAATTAAGTAAATAGAAAATTTAAAAAGACATTTTATGAATTTGGTGTAAATTTAAGAAAGAATTAACAGACCGTAATGGTGCACACTTGTAATCTTAGTATTTGAGAGGCTGAGACAGGAGGATCTCAGGTTTGAGGACAGCTTTAGCAAGTAGTGAGACACTAATCAATCTAGCAAGACCCTGTTTTAAAATAAAAATAAAATAGGATCAGGGTTGTAGCACAGAGATAGAATGTTCCTGGGTTCAATCCTCAGTATGCCAAAAAAAATAAATAAATAAAAAGGAAAGAAAGAGGAAAAACATGCATTAAAACAGTCCAATTTTACTCCTCAAACCTACAGAATACTAAATGGAATTTTTTAATGAAATTATAGAAAACCTACTATAATTGAATAAATAGCGACAAAAAGAGTGGTAAACAATATAGGCAGAAGAAAGAAATGCTTGGAGAAAAAGAGGGAAGGTGATAAGTAATAACAGGGATGTTAGAAAAATCATATCTCAGGGAGGACAGTGAACTCTTCCTAAATATGACAGCTTATGTCACAAATATTCAGCAAAAGTATCAGTTCTCAAGAAAGTTTAACTAGCAATCCACCAAGGTAAGTCATTCACATCCATGAAGTTTAAACACAATATTGAACAGATTTTTTATTGTACTATATAAAAGAAAATCTTGAAAATAATATGAAAATCATGAAGGAAAGATATTCACTGAATACAATAATACAATCTATAAATTTATAATATTCTATTAGAAAAAATTCAATACATACAATAAATGCACTCTAACAAAATATGAGAATGTTCCTTAGCTATATGTTGGAGCTGGGGGTTGTTTTAAATTGTCTAATGCTATATCTTAAGCAATGTGATTTAATTTTTGCATTAATTTGCTTGTTAGTTCAACAAATATTTATTTAATATTTCATGTATGATAAGCAATATACTAGGCACTAGAATTGCTTAAATAGCAAGTTGGCCTCTGCAATCCAATAATACACTTTAATAGTGGTTGAGATAGAATGTCAGAACATAATCCTACAAAATGATAAAGTGCTATAAAAATATGCAATCTCTGTTATAGGATAAATGGAAAAGTTGAAGATACCACGTTAGACCAGGTTGCGTATAAGCTGAATCATCCAGGGCTGAGCAAGTGTGTGCTGGTGCAAGAGAAAGACAGATGAAGCCAATTCAGGAAGATGAGAGGAATTGTATAAAGGATTAAAAATCATATTATAATAGCCAAGCTCATGCTAACTACTGTTCTAAGCAAATATATTTGTGACTTCAGACAATCTGGCTTCAGAGTATGGGAACTCAACTACAATACTATGCTAATATAGTATGTTCTGGAAGAATTGAAGTTCTTTTGTATGAAAGCATTATAGGAATCATGTGAAAATCAAGTGAGAATTGTTGAGACAAGATTGAAAGGGACTAATATGCTATGCTGGGGATATTTAGGCATTACCTTAGAGAAAATGGCATTATCAAACATTATTTATGGAGGAAGCAATATAATGATGCTTATATTTTAGAAAATATCAAGACAAGAATCAAGGCTAGGTGGCCGTTACAATAGACCTATTGAAAGGTAAAGAAAATTGAGATTTAGCTATGGTGATGAATTTGAGGCATTAGTAGAAAAATCAAGGAAACTTTGATTCAAGAAATTCAAAGATACAAAAAGATATGAACCATGACACCAAATAATATCTAAGGATTTATTCATTCAGCATTCAATATATTTCAGATATTCAATTTAAAGTAACAGCATATAGAGTATAGGAAAGCAAAAAGGAATAAATCGAGACTTCTTTCATTAAAGAACAACCCAATTGCTGACCTACAAGATACACAGAATCAAGAACAATTAAAGATAAAATGATTGCCTATGAATTTTAATTTCTGGGTTTAAAAGATAGTTGTGTATTTTTATTCTCACTTGACATACTCAACATGCTTATCTCCAGTGGGTCATCAAAGTTAAAAGGTGCATATGAACCCTTGTGTTTCACTTCAAAGGAGCAGACATATATCATGAAGATCCTAGCAGATAACCACAAGACCAAGTTAGACAGTATCCACTTATGGGAACCAAAATAATGAGTCCAAACAACAACAACAACAACAAAAAAAAACCTCAAGAGAAAAATGTATTTAAAGGCCAGCAGAGATTCATTCATTTCTCACTTTACTGCTTAAAGTGTAAATGTATTTTCCTAGACTTCCACCAGCTATCCATGGCTGACTCACAACTCTACAGATAGGTATACTCACTTTCCTCTAAATACACGAGGTTCTTTCCCACCTAAGAAGTCTGAATTAAAATCTGGACAGAGAGCCGGGCGTGGTGGCGCACGCTTGTAATCCCAGCATTTGGGAGGCTGAGACCGGAGGATCCGGGTTTGCTGCCAGCCTCAGCTGCTTAGTGAGGCCCTCTGCAATTTAGTGAGATCCTGTAAAATAAAGAATAAAAAAATAGGACTGGGGGTGTAGCTCGGAGGTAGAATGCCCCAGGTTTCATTCCCAGTACCCCCCCAAAAAAAATGTATATATATATATATATATGAGCAGAGTTGGACTTCAACCACGGTAAGAAAATGCTCCAGTCTATGTCATAGTAGCATCTTGTATTATCATTATTATTATTATTATTTTTATTATTATTATTTGCAGTACTGTGGATTGAACGCAGAGGCATTCTACAAATAAGCTATACCCCCAGCCTTTTTTTATTTTTTATTTTTTTGTGGCACTGGAGATTGAACCCAAGCTACACCCCCAGTCTTATTTTTTATTCTTTAATTTGAAATAGGGTCTCAATAAGTTGCAGAGGGTCTCACTAAGTAGCTGAGGCTGGCCACGAACTCGGATCCTCTGGTCTCATCTTTCCAAGTACTGGTGTGCGCCACCTTGCCAGGCCCTTCTTTATTTTTTAATTTTGAAGCAAGGTCTTGCTAAATTTCCATGTGCTGGCCTTGAACCTGAGATACTCCTGTCTCAGCCTCCCAAGTGTTAGAATTACAGTCATGCACCACCATGTCCAGCTACATCTGATAACTTTACAGAGTAATATGGTTGTTATCCCTTCCTGAGCAGATGCCGTGATTATAAAGGATACTTTTCTTCTCAAGGCTATTAATGATTTCCAGAGCAAAACAGCTGAAGTCCTCAGCCTGAGATATTAGTTACTATGGGATGGATTGAGCATGCATAGCATTAAAGCTGAGAAACCAT
This sequence comes from Graphiurus murinus, assembly GCA_004027655.1. Classification (NCBI taxonomy): domain Eukaryota; kingdom Metazoa; phylum Chordata; class Mammalia; order Rodentia; family Gliridae; genus Graphiurus; species Graphiurus murinus. Next base: position 2,717 of record PVLC010016397.1, on the reverse strand, counting down.
GATTCTAATATGAACATTTAGTATATACGGTAATAATAAGTATAGTATTTAAGTTGTTCCACAGAGATTCAGTCTAATAACTGACCTGCCAAAAATAAAGTGCATTATGAAAATGAACACACATAGCAGTCTAGGTTATTTTCACAATTATCTTTAAGATCCTGTAATATCTGATATTCTTGCTGCTTATATTTATAAATTTTATTTTGAAATTATTTTTACAATTTTTCTTTATTTACTTCATCCTTTTATCACTTAAATTTTGGATGATGATGATGATGATGTGTATGTGTGTGTTTATATTTTTGTAAGTTTTGCTTTTGCCATGTGCAAAATAGAGCATTTTCAGAAATGCTCTATTCTTGCAAATGATTACAAGATGATTTCACTGGAGAAAATATGAGTTTTGGGTCCATTTACCAATTTTCTTCCTGGATTGCTATTTTTATATAGCTGAAACAAACCTTAAGAATAAAGTCAATAGCTGATAAAATAGCATTAAGGTCTCATTCTTTATCCACATTGGACAAAATTAATATATAGAATGAGTTGCCCTTTTATACATTTCATGTTACTAATATTTCTCAGATCTCAGAGTACTAATATTTCTCAGTTCTTACTGAAATTTCTCAAGATTTGAGCAAAATAAAAACCCTGGATAATCCATTTTTAATAGGCATGTTGGCATATTATTAAATTTACAAGTAAGTAATTAGGTATTTTATATGAAAACAATCTTAGATAATACATTTTAAAATGGTATATTTAGAGCTGGGTGTGGTGGCGTACACTTGTAATCCCAGCATTTGGGAGGCTGAGACCAGAGGATCTGGGTTCGCAGCCAGTCTCAGCTACCTAGTGAGGCATTCTGCAAGTTTGTGAGACCTTGTTTCAAAATAAGGAATAAAAAATAGGGCTGGGGGTATAGCTTGGAGGTAGAATGTCTCTGAGTTCAATTCCCAGTACCGCAAAAAAAAAAAAAAAAAAAAAAGTATATTTAATAAGAGTCACAGAATTGACTAATGCTATTTTACTGGCTCAATTGTGAATATCTATTTGCCTCTTCACTTAAATAATTACACTTGAATTTAAAATAACAAACATGTATAGTTTTCATGTTTCAAGTTTTAATTGAAGCAATTCTTGCATTATTAGGAAACTTTGCTTTGATTGTCCCACTCTGATTTCTCTGAAGACCTGTGCTTATACTTCTACAGCCATAAAATGTGATAGAGTTCTGCCCAAATAATTTATGAATTGTCAGAAACAACTTCTTGGGTTTCTAATACTAGAGTCTATAAAATATTTATTGAGGCAGGCACTGTGTAGGTGTTCTTGAGCAACAAGCTAGTCATAGTCACGAAACAGAAAACAGTCCAGAGAATAATAAACAAAGGGAGTGGGAGGAGATAAGTTCAGAGAGGAGCCTAGGGCAAGATCATAGACTACTTTTTATAGGTCACAGTATGAGTTTGCATTTAATTCTAATTACAAGAGGAAGCAATTATGTGGTTTAAAAGGGGCATACTGTTATTTATTTTACATTTTAAAAAGAGTTAAGAGGCTCTTACTTTCTTCCTAGGGAGTATATTATCAAGTGAGATGGAAGTAATGTGGCTAGTTCATAATCTGTCTTGGAGCTAGAGTCTGCAAGACTGATTGGATTGGGTTGGCAATAGGAATGACTTTTTTGTCTGAGTAAATGGGTGAGTGATACTGTCATTGACAAATATCAGAAATGCCGAGGGAGTAGTTTGTTGGGGATATTGGGAAGATGAATTGTGCCTAATTGACATCCAAGTACTCATATACAGAGTACTTTTTGGTTCTTTGAGATTCTCTCCTGAATTAAATCACAAAGTCTAACTTGATTTCATTTTGCATATTGCTTTCTGGTTTTAACATTGTACTTCTGTTATGACTTTTCAGAACAAATTTATGTCTTCTTGTAAAGTAGCTAAGTTATTTTCAACCCATTTTACCTAGTTAGGGGATTATCCTATGAATATGGTAAACTGAACACTCCCTTTTAGATCTAGATATTTCAAGAAAGAAGATGGGAGATAACTAAGGAGATACCAATTCAAATAAAAATTATTACAAAACTATGGAGTATATACACAATAGAATAATATTCAGCAATAAAGAACAAAATGGAATTCTACGCAGTAATAAAGAACAAAATTATGTCATTTAAATATAATTTAAGGAAAATAGATGGATCTGGAGAATATTATGTTAAGTGAGAGTAGCCAGTCACAGAAAGGTAGGGTCATATGTTTTCTGTCATGTGGAAGCTAGAGAGTAAGTAATTGGGATACAACAGGGACTTTAGATAATGGAAGAGAAACTTCAGTAGAGCGATTAAGAGGGTGGTGGGGAGGTGGTGGAGGGCAGTAGGGAGAATTAAGGAAGGAAATACTCCATCGACTGATGTTATGTACTTATGTGAAATTGTCAATGACAATCGCAAAATCATATTCAAAAAAGGGGAGGGAATGGGAAGGATGCTGGGGGCAAGCTCGCCTAGTGTTTGTGTATGTATGTCCCTATTACTCTCAATACATTATGATGTGAGACCACAGTGCATCATAAAGCTTATTCAAAAAATATTTTCAACTGATCAAATAACAAAGACAAAAACATAAATACACATTAAGAAGGACTCAATAAACTACACATTCTCCAGTGCCATTTAGTCTTTTGATCCTTTTCCA
>PVLC010016396.1:0-35505 GCA_004027655.1 Graphiurus murinus | reverse complement strand
TTTTTTTTTTTTTTTTGCGGTACTGGGGATTGAACTCAGGGGCATTCTACCTCCGAGCTATACCCCCAGCCCTATTTTTTTTTATTCTTTATTTTGAAACCGGGTCTCACTAAGTTGCGGAGTGCCTCACTAGGTAGCTGAGGCTGGCCGCGAACCCGGATCCTCCGGTCTCAGCCTCCCGAATGCTGGGATTACAAGCATGCGCCACCACGCCCGGCTCAGGCAAATGTTTTCTATGCATTCTGTGTTTTCTATGCATTAACTCATTTATTCCTCAGAGCAACCCAATGAAGTGAGTACTTTTTAATCCCTATTCCAGAGATAAACAAAGTGAGACACGGAGAGATTAAATAATTTATGGACCTTTACGTAGCTAGCGAATGGCAGAACAGATTTGAACCCAATAAGGCTATCTCCAGAATCAGTGCTTTTAACCACTAACTCCCAGGAAGTCATTCAATACTGTCAAAATTGAAACATGAAGAGGAGAATATAATGACTGCCACCTCTTTATAGTTTTCAAATCTTCTATCTTAACTTCAAAATAGTCTTTCAGAGACTACAATTACTTGAAGGGGAAGAAAGATTTACCTGATGTTTATCAATTCCTTTACTTTCACTTTGATTGATTGATTGATTGATTGACTGAGCTAAATTGAAGCATTGCAAAATTCTATGCTTTTATCTGGGTGCTGTGGCAAGGGCCTATAGTCCCAGCTACTCGTGAAGCTGAGGTGAGAGGATCACTTGAACCCAGGAATAAGGGCCAGCCTGGGCAACATAATGAGACCTAGCTCTTAAAATACATATCATTTTAAAAATAACATGTATACAATTTCTATTAAAATTTGCCCATCTATTTGTTTTCTATTTTTATTTATTTCATTTTTTGTGATACTGGGAAATGAACCCAGGGTCATTCTACCTCTGAGCTATACCCCTCAGCTTGCTTGCTTGCTTTATTTATTTATTTATTTATTTATTTATTTATTTATTTATTTATTTATATTGAAGCAGAGTCTCCCTAAGTTGCTGAAGGTCTCACTAAGTTGCTGAGGCTATCTTTGAACCTGCAATCCTCTTGCTTCAGCCACCCAAGTACTGAGATTACAGGTATGCACCACCATGCCCGGTTCTTGCCTAGCCATTCGTTAATCCTGTATAATAAAAGTGATTCTGAGAATAATGCTGGTTAATGTTAAAGAAGCTACCACTTATTAAGTGTTCACTTTCTTCCAGGTATAAGAAAATGCACTTTAAATGAATTACCTCATCAAGTTATCACAGCAACCTTATAAATAGGTACTGTTTTTATCCTCTTTTTATTCAGATAAGGAAACTGAGGCACAATGATGGTTATTCCTGGCTGGTGCATATTTAGCGAGACTCTCCCTCTTTTTTAACTTTCCTATATTTGTAGATTATTTTATGAGTATGTATCTTTTTTATAAATATATGAAAGCCATTCTAAAAGCATTTTTCATAATGGGGATTGGACCCAGGAACATTCTATCTTTGAGCTACAACCCCAACCCTGTTTTTTATTTTGAAACAGGATCTCACTAAGTTGCTGAGGTACTCCCTAAGTTTATGAGGCTGACCTCAAACCAGTGATCCTCCTGTCTCAGCCTCCCACATACTGGGATTACAGGCATGTGTCACCACACCCAACTAAAAGAATATTTCTAAATAAAAATTGTGAAGATTCCCTGGGACTGTCTCCCGCCCTCTTCTCTTGCTATTCTGAACTCTCTTCCCAAACTATATCATCAGCTCTCCTCATAGCTTCCCCAAAGGCAAATGGCTCCCAAGTCTATATTTCAATGCCAGGACTTGTTTACTGAGCTCCAGACACATAGTCTCAACTGAAAACTAGTCCTATACTTTTGTATGCTTCCTCGACAATTCAAACTCAGCACGTCCCAAACCATACTAGCCACTTACTCCAACTGGTCCTCCTTGATGCTTCCTAATCCCAACGAATGATGCCACTCTCCACCTAAATACACACACTTTTTTTTTTTTTTTTTTTTTTTGCGGTACTGGGGATTGAACTCAGGGGCATTCCGAGCTACACCCCCAGCCCTATTTTTTATTCTTTATTTTTGAAACCGAGTCTCACTAAGTTGCGGAGTGCCTCACTAGGTAGCTGAGGCTGGCCGCGAACCCGCATCCTCCGGCCTCAGCCTCCCAAATGCTGGGATTACAAGCATGCGCCACCACGCCCAGCTTATGAGTGGTTTTTTATTTCTTCCTTTCTCCTGCTCTCTATACCCAGTACACCACCAAAGAGATGCAATATCTAAACTATATCCCAATCAGTCCACTTCTCTTCATCCCCGACACCACCTACTTCCAAACACTCTCGGTTCTTTCAATTGCCTCCTAACTGGTCAACCTAGCCAACTTCTACTCCTTATTCGGTATGACTTTCAGTGCCATCTCCTCAGCAGGGCTTCCCTACTTTTCCTTCTTAGCATGTTTCATAACATATTTTATTTATGTACATGATTTTCCATTTTACTTTGTTTTTTTTTAAATTTTTTATTGTAGTAATTCGTGCAATATAGCATACATCTTTGTTAAGTACGAGTTGTTAACAACATATTTGCACACAATTCTCATTTGACCCCTTCCCCAATTCCCACCCCAATCCCCTTCCCCTCCCTCCCCCTCAGGTTCACTTCAGTGAGTGACCTTGATATGATTGTGTAAGTACATCATGTGCTATGTCCAACCACAGATGAATGGATTACAAAACTATGGGATATGTACACAATGGAATTTTACTCAGCCATAAAGAAGAATAAAATCATGTTCTTTGCAGGGAAATGGATGCAACTGGAAAACATTATGTTAAGTGAGATTAGTCAGTCACAAAGAGTTAAGAACCATTTTATTTTATTTGTCTATTTATTTATTGGTACTGGTGATTGAACCCAGGGGCATTCTACTTCTGAGCTATACCCCCAGCCCTTTTTATTTTGAAACAGGGCCTTGCTAAGTTGCTGAGGAGCTCACTAAGTAGTTGAGGCTGGTCGAGAACCTGAGATCCTCCTGTCTCAGCCTCCCAAGTATTGGGATTATAAGCATGTGCCACCACACCTGGCTCTGTTTTACTTTAATGTCTGTCTCCCCCAATTAGACTCTGGACTCTCGGGGACCATGTTTGTTTGTCCGCTACTGAATATATATCCAGCCCTAATAACAGTGTCTGCCACATAGGAAACACTGAATAAATACGTACTAATAAATGAGCAATCTATTGAACCGCCATTTTCCCTGCTGTCCTGTATCAGAATTGATCATTCCTTCTGCATTTCCATGGCCTATTGCTTTGACTCCTATTTTAATTCAATCCTTTTAACAAGGAAGGCATGTTATAAAAGACTTCAAAGTCTATTCAGGAAAGGAACATATAGAAGGTACTTATAAGATAGTGTACTGAGTGCAACAGCACAAGTATGAGCAAGATACAGAAATAGAGCAAGGAAAAGGAGATAAACTCAATGAAGTAGTAAAGATGAGACCCAGGAAGGCTTTCAGGAGGTGGTAACATCTAAGAAGCATTTTGAGGGCTATCTTGGAATTTTCCAGATAGACATAGAAAAGAAGGAAAATCCAGGCAAGGTGCATAGGATGCATAAATGAGGTATGGTGTGAAGAAACAGGGCATGCTCATCAATAGAGTACAAAGCTTGAAGGAAGGATCAGAGGTATAGTGTGAGCAGCATCGTCGACCAATAACCGTAGGACTCTCCTTGAGACGTCTCTTGTCACTTTTTAAAAGCATGGCCAAGAATTGTAGAACAAATATAATCAGGGCCTATGTTTCATATTTATATAATCCATTCCATGCATAATCACATCTCCAACAGTCGGAAAACTATTTTCCTTTCCTTTCCTTAGGTTGTGAATGGAATTATATGTGCATGCCCCATTGCCCTGCCCAGCTAAGACTCCTCCAGCTCCATCTCTGGAGGATATTGCCCCAAATCAAGACTAGAAAGATAGACAAGGTGCAGACCATGAAGTGTCTACTATGTTACCATAAGTGGTTTGCATTTTATAGACAACGAATTAGACAGAGAAGAGATTATCCTCCGTGTCTTCAAAAGGATACCTTGGAGTCAATGGATTAGAGACAAGGAAAACAGAATTCTATTCTAACAGTAAAAGTAACTATAGACCCTCAACTAAAGACATGAAGATTAAGGATGGAGAAGAGAGGAGTGTGGAGATAATCTAGAGGCCAAATTGACTGGACTTGATAATTTATTAGGCCTGGGGATGAATAAGAGAGGAAGAACTCAAGGATCCCTTGGAGGTTTCTATTCTAGAGACTGATCATTGTGTCATTTAGTGAAAAAGGTAAAGGGGAAGAGAGAGTATGTTGGGAATGGGATATAATTAAGTCAGTGTGGAGCACGTGACACTTGATATCTCCAAGTGGCAATATCGAGCAAGTTAAATGGATACATGAGTCTGGAGCCCCAAGACAGTAGCCCGAATGAGAGCTATGGACTTGGGACTGCTCAGAGAGAATGACAACTAAACTAAGGTTTCAGCAATGAGCACAGCGAGGACAGAATGGCTTTGAAAAATGTAAAAATTTAGAATGGATACAACCTGATGACTGATTGGATAAAAGGGGTGGAGAGAGAAAGAGAAGAGAGGGAGAAAGACAGAGAGAGAGAGAAGAGAGGGAGAAAGACAGAGAGGGGGGGGGAGGGAGAGAATTCTAAGACAAACTTCAGGTTTCTGGTTTGAATACTAGGTAATTTGTTCCACTGATACGGGATGTATTGTTTCCCCTCAAAACTCGTATGTTGAAGCCCTAACCCCAAGTATCTCAGAATTTGACTGTTTTTAGAAATAGTGCCTTCAAAGGGATAATTAAAAATAAAATAATGTCATAAAGATGGACCCTTATCCAATGTGACTAGTGTCCTTACAAGAATATATTAGGAAACAGACCCCCAGGGATGGAGAACCCCATGTGACCATGAAGACAGCCATCTGCAAGCCAAGAAAAGTCTCAAAAGAAAAGAACCTGGCTGACATTTGATCTCGGAATTCTAGCCTCCAGAGTTGTGAGAACATACATTTCTTTTTTTTTAAAAAAAAAAAAGAAAGAATATAAATTTCTCTTACTTAAGCCACTTAGCCTATGATCCTTTGTTATGGCAGCCCCAGAAAACAAATATAGTCACAGGTCAAGATTGGAATTATGGAGAAAAAAGTAGTTTGGGGCAAGGGAGTGTTGAAAAGAGAGTCTGACGTGGAGCCTGTTGAGTTTGAGATTCCTGAGGTACATCCAGTTAGTGGTGGCTTTGAAATGAAATGACAGAACTGGGTCACAGGTACAAATTTGGAAATCATTGATATATAAATGATATTTTAAATTGTATGAGTGGACAAAGTCACCAAAGAAGTGTATGCAAAATGAGAAGGTCCTCGATGTCAGAACCATAGTGAATATGAGCATGAAGGAACCGACTGAAGAAGAGGACTCAAGACAGGAAAATAATCCAAGGTGTAAGATGAAGGGAGAGCAAGCTTATAACTAGTCTTTATTTTATCCTGTTTTTCCTTATGATTAGCTGAGGACATATCGGTGTGTATTCTCCAAGAGCTTTTACATAATGGAAGAGGCACTATCTTATTCATTTCTGGATCTCCAACACCAAGCACAGCATCTGACATTTAATATCCCTGCAATAAATATTTGTTGAATCGAATGGAATTGAAATTAGAACTGCATTCCCGTTTTTGTTTTGTTTGCTTATTTCTGGAGTATGCAGCATGTATTGCCACTGATATTTTAAGTTCATAGTGAAAAATCATTTCAATGTGTCTTGGGCTTGATCCCCTTCCAACCCAACCCCCAAGACAATAGTTTTCATTATAACCTTCTGTCTTTGCCATTCTGGATGGAATTCTGTGCACAGAAGTTATATACATATATGGGTATATCTATGTACCAAATCGCAGCACAGGAGCCCCCTGGGCTCCCTCAGGCTCTGGTATGACATATTTGAGCCATATAAATTCAGCTTCTCCTCTGGCATCTGTTAGCCGACTCACTTGCAACTCCACCTCAGCAGTGGTCTCTCAGTCCTCTGAAAGCAGGGAAAGAGTACTGTGTGCTGAGAAACTATGGCAAAGAATCCTCCAGAGAACTGTGAGGACTGTCACATTCTAAATGTAAGTTGATTCATATTTTTCCCTTTTGAGCAGAAGCATGGTTTCATAGATTTATCGTATTGCAATGTGAACATTAGAAAGTGAAATCAAAGGAGACTTTGAATTATGGTTTGCTATTCTGAGGGTTATTGTGTATTGTTTCATTCTCTGTTCTTTGCTTAGGCAGAAGCTTTTAAGTCCAAGAAGATATGTAAGTCACTTAAGATTTGTGGACTACTGTTTGGTATCCTGGCTCTAACTCTAATTGTCCTGTTTTGGGGGAGCAAGCACTTCTGGCCGGAGGCACCCAAGAAAGTAAGTAAAGTAGATGCCCATCACTACCTGAGTTTGATTGAAATTAACTGGCGGTTGACATGTAAATTATTCGGAAAGTGCAAAATCATTAGGTCCCTTTTAAGTGTTTACTTTTCTGCTGGTTTGAAAAAAAACTGAATCAGGATTTTGCTCTCTTCCATTTGCCTAATTATTTGCGTGAGGGAAAAATTGTCTTCTGCATTTCAGCGAATAATGAGAGCATGTAGATTTGCCCATTCTTTTATAACACTTGGCTTTAAGGAGTTAAGTCTCCTCCTAGAAGCAAATTTTTTTTTTACTGTAAGAAAAATACTTTCCATCTTTCTTTCAATTATCTGGGCAGAAACTGATGGAAAAGTAATTATACCACCACATAAGGAGAAACCACCAGAAATGGCAGTGAAGGATTTTCGGGGATTATGTTTCTGACTTACTGCATCTGCTGTGAGGACAGGCAACCAGCTCTTTTTCAGAAGAAACAATTCATATACCTGAGCTCACATTTATTTATGATGCAGAAAAAAAAAGTAGAGCCTTCCGACTCCTCGCTGGCCACAATCAGCACTGTCCCACTGAGATAGTCCTGCCACAAGGTAGACGCAAGCTTTGCCAAGTCATTAATCACAGATCTCTCCGAATGCTTCTGATACTGGGGTCATTCGGTGAGGCTTGGTTGGCCGTTGAACTTTGTATTAGCGCTTTAGTGTTATTGTTATTCCCAGGCTCGCATATCACACATAAGTTTAGGTGTGACCCAAATAAAACCAGTTTTTTCATGCTGACAATTTCCATTTGAAAGAGAATTAACAAGTATACAAACGAAGAGGTATGAAGATGGTTTTCTGCTTGACCGTGTTTTTCTGTGTGTGTGTGTGTGTGTGTGTGTGTGTGTGTGTGTGTAGGGGGGTTGTTGCTGCTGCTACTGCTGCTGCTGCTGTTGTTAATTGCCACGAGATGCTCATTTCTCTTTAGTAACAGATGTAGGGAGGAAAAGGCACAGATCCAGGAGGGAGGATGAGACAAAAGAAAAGAGAGTTGGCATGGACCATTTGGAGCCAAGGGAGCGACAGGAGCAGTGAAGAAAGAGTATGAGTTGATGGGGAAGGAGAGCCAGAAAGGGAGAAAGAGAAAATAAATTGGCTCAGAGTCCAAAAGAACACAGAAAAGGAAGGCAGAGCTACCTTTGTATTCTCTGCCTCTACTGCCATACCCACCTTCATGTAGTCTCAGAGGAGACTTCATCAAGTTTAAGGAGGAGGAAGAGCAAACCAGCCTACTTTCTTCCTTTGCCCTTTTATGCATACCTTGCTCCAGAAAGGATGGCAGGCGTCAGCCCACGCTTTGAGTCAGCTCCCCTCCCCGGCTTCTGCACTACTTACGTTCTGTTCAGGTGGCATGCTGGAGAAGCCACCTATGCTCAGGCAGGCAGAGTCCACAAAGAAGCCAAGATCAGGAAGGACACTGCAGGTGCATGCGAGTGCCACAGTGCATCCCGATGGAATTAGCTAATTCTCTAGGTGACATGCGGCCCCACAATTTGAATTTTGGAGCCTCTCAAAAATTGTACATGAGTTAGAGGACCACAAACCTTTTTGTTCTCCATGGCTTACAGGTACTTAACTGGATGCAATACGTAGCTAATCCTTTTCAACGTCCATAGATGCCTGCCTAAACAAGGGGTTAGATGGTCTCTTTTGTTTATTTATAGCCATTTGTACTACAAACGCTATTGTGAAAGGATTTGTGTGTTTTTCTCAACTTAGAGTGCTCTTTGCCTCAGTGCAGCTATAAATGACTAGGTGGGGTTTTGCCTGTTTCTTTTAAGGTTCCACACTCACTTTCCAGGTTCATGGTCTCCTCTGCTTCCCTATTATGTCATCTTTGTTTCTCATTCCAGTTTTTTGGGGGTAATTAATTCTAAAGAAAAATTCTGTGATTATTCAAACTCAAAGCAAAACGTAGTACATAAGCAGAAAAGGTGAGGTATGCTACTGAATAGAGTTTACCAAAAATCAAATCTCTCATGAAGTAATCCATCTTGGGATGCAGTTTTCAGCAAAGGGATACACAGAAATGAACAACAACACTGTGAAGCAATCCAGAAAAAAAAAAAAAAAGACAGTACATGTCTGTCTCCTAGAGCAAATTTTTCCACCATGAAGAAAGGTTTTTTTTTGTTTTCCATTCCAATGGGAGATACAATTTATTATCTTTGATATCTAAGTCCTGGCTTCCACCACAACATCAGGTTGGGTCAATTGTAAAGTAGGAGACTCGGTAGAGATGTGAATGTTTTACTCAGCCCACTATCATCTTCAAAATCCAAGACAAGGAGCCCAGGAGACCATCCAGGTTCCCAATAACTAAGACTACAAATAAGCCTGGCTTGAAGCACACCTGGGAATCCTGGGAGGAGACAAGAAGTCAGGTGAGTTCTAGGAGAGGATTGGAAGGGAAAGGAATCCAGGAATCTCACACACATTTAGGATTGTCCCCTTATGGCTAGGGCCTAGTAAGAAACAACAGTTGGCAAATTAAAACCCGGCTCTTTGGGTCTTTCCTTGACGAGCCTGGGAGACTTGGGCCAACTGTGGGGCTCTTGACAGAACTACTACTGCTACTGCGCTTATTGACGGCAGCGAATTCTTTGTTGTCCTGGCCTTCCTCCAAGCTCTTAGTGTGCACTCCTCCAGCCCCCACCACAGCTCCTTTGGATTTTGCTTTTCGACATCTGTTTATAATCAACAGTGTTTATTTAACATCCTGCATCTGCTGTTGACATTTCCATTCTGCTAAGTCCTTCCCCTCCCTCCCACCTTGGTGTCTACTAAAGATCCAGATTCCTGAGACAAAAGGAGAAGTAAGCCATACTTAGTCCACACATAGCTCAGGCACACATGCATGAGTAAGGTGCATTCGTGTACACACACACACACACACACACACACACACACACACACACACACACCAGAGAGAAAGATATCCAAATAAAGAGAAATATGAGGACTACCTCTGGCTGAGCTGTCACACTTCCTTCCTGACCCCAGACCCCATAGGCCACAGTCACACGCAGGAGCCACTTGAGCAGAATGGTGACCAGCTCCATCGGGCTCTGGGCTCAGCTTTCCTAAGCAAGCCCACATCGTATTAAGGCTTCACTCACTCGCAGACAGTGATTGCCTCAGGATCCTTGAGGCAGAGTCACCAGAGAAACATTCTTGCTGAAAGCTCCCTATATTCCACATTTAACTTGAAACAATTAGAAGCCAGCTCCAGGGATAATTAATACAACATGGAGGAGAAAACAAATCGGAAAAAGCCCAGGCCTTAAACCAACAGTTTATAAACATGGCACACATTATGTAGCCCATGCCCCCAATCCTCTATGGAATGAGGCAGAAGCAGAAAAAATGAAATAACTGAAGTGGGGTTCTTCCTGCCATGCATTGGAACTGCCCAGTGATCTTGGGGCTGTTTGAAAGCCATCCGGTGCACACACGGCCATCAACAGATTCCTGGAGATTTCCCCTCAACTTCTACATCCTACACGTGTGAGATGAGCATTTTCTGCCCTCCCCGCCCCCACCCCAACTGCAGATAACCATTCAAAGTGTCTCGCCTGGGATTTCAAGCCAATTATCATGCTAGACTGAAAAGTGTGTATTCCCAAGAAGCACTGCCTGACCGAGGCTGGATCCAGCTTTCTTTGTACCCATTTTTCTGGTACTAGTGTCAGCCCGAGACTAACTGCCTCACTCATCTCTAGGCACACAAGAGACACACGTTTCCTCCTTAGGTTCCTTGGGCTTCCACGCACAACAGTCTGGTGGGGGAAATGTGGGTCTGGAGAAGCACTTATACCCTCAAGGAAAAAATTTGACATGGAGCTGGAATCTCTTTAGCAGGGGAACTGAGCTTCACCAGATGCTGCCACATCAGCATTTTAGAAAAGAAGACTTTGCTTCATTCTCCTTTCATTTATTTTCTTTTTACCATTTTATACTTTTATTGTTGCATTGCAATTGTACAGGACAGTGAGGTTGAAGTGATACAAACATCCCCGCGCACCGCACTCGGGGTGTTCCCCTCCGCATCCCAGCCCGCTCCCCTCCTCCCTCCCGGTCCTTGTTAGTGAGGTCGGTGGAGCTCCCTTCATAGATGACCTAGCATCATTGAACCCTTTCCTTCCTCCGTTTGCCTTCCTCCTCTCTCCACATCTCTCCCTCCCTCAATCCCTTTCCACTATTCTCCTTGCTTCTCTTCTCATTTCTCTGAAGTCCTTTTCGTTTCTTATTTTCTCTCCAGCTTCCATATATGAGAGAAAACATAGGACCCTTGACTTTCTGAGAGCGGCTGAACTCACTTAGCAAAATATTCTCTACTCCCATCCATTTCCTTCCTCGGAGCCTCGCAAGCTCCAAGTCCACCCTCATGCAGCTCTTCCTCTGGGCTACTCGGGGCAGCTCCCACCAATTGCTTGCAGTCTGCCTCTGCCTGCGATGGGCACATTCTTACTCCTTCATTCTCCTAGTGTAGAATGGGCCGAGTAGCTTCTGTGGCACCAGCAGGGAGAGCCTGAGCCTTCAAAGGAGCTCTCTGTGCGTGGCTGAGAGTGGAAAGGGAGCTCGGGGGGAAGTAACCCAGGTGAGCAACAGGTAGTCACAGGTGTCAGCCCAAATCTGAGCAGACCCATTTCTGCCAAATATCCCACATTGTAGCTAGAAAGGAACGAGGGATAAAAAGAAGGAACTGAGCCCCCCAGAGACATGCAGTAACTTGCCCAAAGTCACACAGCTCCTAAGTGGTATAGCTAAGATTCAAATGAGAACCTGGTCTGGGGATTCTTTCTACAAATTTGCAGCTGCATTTGAGAATTGAGGGTGGGGATTGTGGGTAGGGGAAAACTTCCCAACTAGCTCAAGTCTGTAGCTGAAAGAAATTTTTTTTCCCTTGTTGAAAAAGAGGAATGTCTGGCCTCATATGCCAATTTTTTCAGGGCTGCAAACTGGTGATTGAAGATGCAGAAGCCCAACTTTGCATAAGAAACAATCTGTCTGCTTTGTGTTGGTCTAGAAATACCCAGAGGCCCTTTCATTCCCACAGGCTAGATCAGTGATAATCTGGTACAATGCCTGCCTTGCCCTTCCTTCCAGTCTTAACACCTGCTAAGCAGCTATTCTGAGCATGCATTTCACCTTTCGAGACTGTACCTCATAAACAGGCAGTAAAGGATGAAGGTGGAGAGAAGAACAGCTAGATTAATCACAGGCTTCAAAAACCAACCCTAAGCCAAATGCCCGCAAATCCCTGTCAGGACAGGCTAAAGCTACTTGCCCCCAAAACAGATCCATCATGCGAGGTCTGAGGCAGCTTTCCTCTTTATAAAAAGCTTTCTTTCCTGATCTTAGAGACCGTTCATTACAGAGGCCAGAAACCAGAGTGGACTGCGGAAAGGGGGTGTTAGGGTTCATTTGCTGCTTGAGTGGAGGATTTAATGGAACTGAGAGCAGAATTCCTGGGCAGGGAAGAGAAATGGGTTCGTGTCCTCTCCAGATTTTGTCAGTGTGCTCCTTTTACACACTGCCTGGGTTTAACTGCACCCCTGCCTCATTTTGCCTCTGATTCCTATTCCATTGGTTTCCTTGTCCCATTCCAACATTCTGGACCTTTCAGTTGAGGCCAGCCTTATGTGTGGGTGGAGGAAGAACCCATTTGAGTTGTGCTGGAAAGATCCTTTGCCCCCAAATAACTCCTATTCCTGGTGCCACAGTGCCTAAAATCCTCCATTAGTACTTCACTCTGCGTTCCATTTTTTTTTGGTGGGGGGGGAAGTACTGGGGATTGAATCCAACTGCATTCTGTCTCTGAGCTCCCCCTCTCCCAGCCCATTTTTTTTTACAATTTGAACCAGGGTCTCGCTAAACCACTGAGAGTCTCACTCAGTTGCTGAAGCTGGTCTCAAACCTGTGGTCCTCCTGCCTTAGCCTCTCAAGCCCTGGACTTACAAGCAGGCGCCAGCACGCCCGGCTACACTCCATTTTTAAACGAATATCCACTGCTAATATCTAAATGTGAAATCATATGTCAAATTGATTTAGTCTCTTGCATAAGGTAGCGAGGCATCACGAGATTCCTGGCTGTCTAGACAGGAGACGAAGGGACAGATGGAGATAGGAAGAGCTTGGAAACCAGCTACGAGGGTCGAAAGCGAACAGGATATGAAAAGACACCAGAAAAGTGAAGCACCAAAGATCACCTGTTCCCATGTGCCAATTTGGCAGGGATGTACCTCTCCTCGTATGCTGTCCTTGCTCTGTCCTTCCTGGAACCAAACTGAACTGGGGGCAGAGTCTCTGATGAGCTGCTTATAGCCCACTCCCACTTTTCTCGGGCCAGCCAGGCCGCCTTTGTTTTAGTTTGTTCCTGGAGAGGACAAAGCCATCTATTCCTGCGTCTCCAAAAGGACCCTTGATCACTGAGCCAGGGAGCTTAGTAGCAAGCAAAGTACTTCTGATGCCAAAGGCATGAGCTCAGTCTTCATAGGGGCCAGTGAAGCTTGCATAGCCATTACCCAAGCAATGTGCTCCGCAGGGACCCGAGCGAGACAGTATGTCTGGATTTGCTCAAAGCCATCCCCACACGGTCCAAAGTGAGTCACTGGCATCATCTTCCTAGACAAAAGACAGTTTGTTCCAAAAGGACACCTTTGATAGTGGAATTCCATCTGGGGGGATCTATAGCTCCCTGCTGCTGCCCCCAGCCAAGGATTCACACGCAGATGAAGTCATTCTGGTCCTGCTCTATTTAGCTACCTACCATTACTAACGAAACCAACACGTTCATTAAGGGATAGAAGCGGGATGGGCCCCTTCTCCCTCACCAAAATAAAACAAAATAAAATAACCACAAAACACTCCTTGCAAGACTGTTGAAAATAGTCAAGATCTGCTGAGCTTGGCAGTTTCCAATAGTTTGCATCTAGCAAGGTGTCCAAGTCAAGTGCATTGCCAACAGTTCAGGAAAACTCATTCCATGGAAGCACACTGAAATGTTAAATGTCACCAGCATGGTTCCATAGTCTGCTACCCAGGATTGAAAATACAGCCCGCATTTTCTCTCTTGCCCAGGTAGGCAGCAGTCCAACATCCCCTAGTCTCTAACCTATTTTTTCCGTGCAATAATCCATCAGCGGTGCTATGGCTGAAACAGACACGACACCCCAGCCCCCAGTGGCTAGCGATGTCAACATTTGTCTCAACAATGGATAGCATGTCTAAGGAAACTACCCCCTGTGGGGACACCTGAGGAGACCGCCTCTGTCCTCTGCTTAGGTCGGGTGACTGAGAGCTCAATTTGTTGCCATAGGTAGAAGTTTCTCTTCTCCAGCTGGCTGCAGAGTTGGAACTGAGGACATATTTATAAGCAGACACAAACAACAAGCCTGAAGGAATTTGCTACCTGTCACAAACGGAGCCAGACTTCTGCGTTAACTCCGCAGTTGCTGCGGGGTTCTAAATGCCATTTTCCTTCCCCTTTAAAAAGATCTCTTAAAAGACCTTGCCAATGTCCAAATCTTTCTTTTGGAAGTTAAGAATGTTCTTATTCAACAAATATTCGACTGCCAACCATGTCCAGGACACTGCAGGGCTGCAAAGAGGTAAACGACATTGCCTCTGTTTTTCTATTCGGCCGCTACGTTCGATTTTTCACGATTGAAGTAGCACTTGTTTCTACAAACTCTTCCATCTTGTTTTTCAACTCAAGTCAGGGAAAATCGGACCAGGTCAAACTAACATGCTGTCACAGACATCAGCAGACTCTGGAAAACCACCCAACCCAGTGCAAGCTCTACAAGGCTGCACTGGAAACCATATCATTAGAAAGCACCTCTGGCCCTGTGAACAACTTGCTTCTTCAGGCTTTTTGTTTCCCATATTTTTGTTAAGGATGAAGGAATATGAAAAGACTTGATAGACCAAGGCCTCGAAACAACAGGGTGAGGACAGATTTCCCAATGGTGCCATCAGGTCTGGCGGGTAGCACACTCCGTCAGACTTGGTACTTGTTGCTAGCTATAAATACGTCCTACGTCCTACGTTACAGGTGCTGTACTTTCCCCTGCATCGGTCCTCTTGGTCTTTAGAAAGAACTCTCTCTTTTACAGCCTAAGAGAAAGGCTTGCGTTCTGTTTCAGCCACTCCTCTTGAGTGATAAGTAGTCTTGGGAGATTCCCTGTTATTCAACACATGGCCCTTGATGCACTTGGCAAAATCCAGAAAGAATATGAAGAAAATAGAATAGGTTTGGAAAATAGAACCCAGGAATAAACGGAGTGGGTGTGGTTAGCCTATACAATGGAAGACTGAGGGAAGGCAGTACAATGTTTCCTGGAGTTTAAGGGGAAAAGGGAGCACCTAATACTGGCCAAGAAGACAGTCTTTAGATTCTAAAAAGGACAGACCCCAAACTGTTGAGACAGTATTAAAACCCTGCACAGATATGGGGGGAGTAGTGCCTAACCACTTTCAATGTATTCAAATCTTTTTCTTGGCTCTAGGGAATTGTTTGGAGGGGCAGAGGATCACGGAGCACTTGGGAAAGGAAGTGGTAGCTTAAAGAAACAACATGGGTTTTAGATGATCCCGCGGCTTAACACAAGGGGAAAATACTTTACAGGCTGGTTTGCAGAATATCATTAGCTATTTAGTCAAGGCTGCCAAGAAAACTGTTGGAATTCTTAGTAATTAGTTCAGCAACTTGGCTTGAATACAAAATACTGGCTCGGAAGGGATCCCCATATCAGCCCCAGTGCCAAAAAGCACCTCACTTTAATCTCAAGTTTCAGAGAATTCCCAATGGCAAGCTGCTGAGATGGCATCTCGCTACAAAGGCTCTAGAGAGAGAAGGTGCCCCAGATCTTACCCAATTAAAGTATTTTATGAAGGAATGCACTGAGTGTCTTCAAGCTTCTTTCCCTCTGTTCTCCCAGACCTATGACATGGAGCACACTTTCTATAGCAATGGAGAGAAGAAGAAGATTTATATGGAAATCGATCCTATGACCAGAACCGAAATATTCAGAAGTGGAAATGGTACTGATGAAACCCTGGAAGTACATGACTTTAAAAATGTAAGTTGGATGCTTTCCTCTGCCACCTTCCTACTTAGAGTATTAGAGTAGTTGAGTCAAATTCAAAATAATCCTTTGCTACCAGTGAATTTATACAACCAAGTTTTCCCTTGGAATCCAAATTTTGCTAGTCTGACTGATTCTGGAACTCATTAATTATGGCTACTTCTGGAAATGTTATGTTTTTTTGGTCTGTTTTCTAGGGTTACACTGGCATCTACTTTGTAGGTCTTCAAAAATGCTTTATCAAAACTCAGATTAAAGTGATTCCTGAATTTTCTGAACCAGAAGAGGAAATAGATGAGGTATGTAAAAGGCTTTTACTGGGTGCTAATTATGTGCCAAGTGGTGTACTAAATGCTGTACTTCCTTTCATTTGGATTCTCAAACGCCACTGTAGATGGGCATGATTATTATCCTTATTTCCACATATGCAAACTAGGACTCAGAACCAAAATCTGGCTTGCTGAGTAGTAGCAGACTGGGGTCTTGATTTCAGACCTTTCAAAAAACTAAAGTTCATGCTTTCGGGTCCAACACTATAATTTGACATCAACATCATGTGCATTTGCTCCCAAATCAAAGATTTCCAGTGAAAGGCAGTAGCCAGAGGTGCTCAGAGGATTTGTCCATGCTACTGGTCTCCTCGTGGCCAGAGAAGTCACAGTCTCTTGTTCCTAGAATTCCCATGGGGAAAAAAAAGGAGAAAATATCCTCAAAGATGATGCTCTGCTCCCCAAGTCGATGGTAGTGACAGATTTTGTAGGTTGATTTGTGTTTTATTTTTATACTTTTATTAGTGCATTGCAATCATACATCATAGTGAGATTAAAGGAGATCCAATTATCCATGCACACACTGCTTCATGTAATTGCTTCCCACACCCCAACATGCTCCCTCGTCCTCCCTGCCTGTCCATGTTAGTGAGGTCAGTAGTAATACTTTTGTCTGTGGCTATAACGTTATTTGAACTGTTTCCTTCCTCTGTCCTTCTTTTCCCCTCCTCACCTCCCATCCCCAACCCCCTTCCGCTATTCGACTCATTTCTCTCCGCATTTATCCAAAGTCCCTTATGTTTCCTGTTTTCTAACTTTCACATATGAAAGACAACATATGGCCCTTATCTCCTAGTTCCATCCGTTTTCCCCTATTTTTTATTCTTTATTTTGAAACCGAGTCTCACTAAGTTGCAGAGTGCCTCACTAGGTAGCTGAGGCTGGCCTCGAACCCGGATCCTCCGGTCTCAGCCTCTCGAATGCTGGGATTACAAGCGTGCGCCACCACGCCCGGCCCATCCGTTTTCCTACAAATGGCATCATGTTGTTCTTTTTTAGGGCTGAGCAATAGTCCATGGTGTGCGTATACCACATTGTCTTTATCCATTCATCTGTTGGTAGACACCATCATTTGGCTATTGTGAATTATGCTGCCATAAACATGAGTATGCATGTATCACTATAGTATTCTAACTTTTTAATTCTTTTAGGGGTTTATTTTTAAAATTAAGTTTAAGTTAGATGATCCTGAGAAACATATCAGCTTCTAGAATATCATGGATGACCTGATAGGAGGCACTGATAACATGAAAAGATAATCTTCAAAAACTACTATATGCAATATCATATGATGATGTTTACAGAAAAAGAATCTGCACATTTGAGCATGGCCAGCTAGCAAGGAGAGCCTGAATTTATATAACAGGATTTATTTTTTCTGAAAGAGATGAAGGAAAAGCTCTGTAATTTCACATTTTGACCCTAATTTATCCTTCAGTTAATTTTGCTGAACGCTTTAAATAACAGAAATATTCATCTTGTGATAATAAAATCACTATACCTCCTAGAAAGTTCTATTTCTTATATTCACATTATAGATTTTTTTCCCGAGACAAATCTGTGGCCTAGAATGACAAAAGCCCTCTTATTCTGTACCTCCCTCACCACTTGTATCTATGGTGTGTGCATTTTAAACATGCAGAGCAGGTACATAAATAGCCCTGATTCTGCTAACAAAGCTAGTCAGCACATCAACCTCATTTGATACAGTCCCCTTCAATGCAGCCCAAGGTCTTCATTGACTCAAGGGCAAGAGTCAGGACATGAAAGCTGTGCATGACTCGGGGAAAAAAAATTATACAAAGACACATTTTAGAGAACAAATAAAAACACCGAAATCATAAAGCTAGAAATAAGAGAAAAAGAAAAAAACTTTATTAAGAGTGTGTGTGGGTAACATGTATGGAACATGGGGGAAGTGTGGTGGGGTCTGGGTGCGCGCATGTTTGCAGCGCATTGAACCTCACTGCGACGTATAATTAAATGCACCAAGAAAAGTATAGTTTAAAAAAAAGAGTGTGGGGGGAGGTTACTGAAGCATTAATGATAAGTGAGTAACAACTAGGAATATGACTATTTCCAACATTAGAAATTGAACAGGGAGTCACTCTTAACAATATTGGCAAGGCTCCGTAAAGCTAAAAGTGAGATCTCAGTGAGATAAACCCTGAGCCTGTAGCACGAAAGGAATAAAATAGGGGGAAACCCAGTGACATCATGGGCTGGAGAGGAGACTTTAAAACACCAAAGACATCTTCTGTACTCCAACAAGTGAGTTAGCATTGACAGACCAATCTCATAAAACCAAAATGTTAGGTTCAGTTGCTATTTAACTGATTTCGCTAGTTGGGATCATAGGAGCTTTTTCAGCTTGAGATCAAATCCTGCCTGCAAACCTAAGACAAGGCAGGCACTCATAACATGCATTTAAAGGAGAGAAAACAAATCTAAATCACTCAGGGTGCCAGAAGCGCAAATGAAAACATACGTGGTGCAGGGGACACTCAGAAAATGATGGAAAGCCTTTCTGACTTTAAGTGAGATGACAGCAGAGAAGGCTCATATTTCTGTGAGCAGCTCTGCAGTTAAACTGAGGAGGGAAGGATTAGGTGCTGACTTCCCGGGGGTGGGGTGCGGGGTGCCTAATGTGTGTACACCACAGAGCCAGTTCACCAGCACCCCCACGGGGTGCACTTGTCATTCAGACCTGTGTTCCACCATCTTGTCATGTCTCACTCAGTTTATGAATTTCTCCACCAATCCCCAACCTGCACTACTTTTCTTCTTTCAGAATGAAGAAATCACCACAACTTTCTTTGAGCAGTCAGTGATTTGGGTCCCCGCAGAAAAGCCTATTGAAAACAGAGACTTTCTTAAAAACTCCAAAATTCTGGAGATCTGTGATAATGTGACCATGTATTGGATCAATCCCACTCTAATAGCAGGTACGCCATCTTATCTTTGTCCTCCTTCCCAAGACCGTAACAGGTTCATGTGGCCAGCACTGAGAGACTGCATTTCTAGGAAAACAAATGATCAGCTTATATCTTCTTAGAGGAGATTGTGTATGCTGACTGCCAGGGAGGAGGGAATTTTTTACAGCCAAGTTATAAATCAGATAAATTAATGCTGACAGGCTTTTAAGTATCTCAGCAAAGGTAACACCACCCTAATGCTACTAGTGATAGCAAAAAGCTAATCTGTCTTTCTTGGCACATCTATATTCATTGCAGTAGGGATACCATGCGATTTCTCAAACCACTGTGGGTCCAACCCACAAACAGAGGAGAGAAGAGCCAAAATAATCCTCTGTTGTCTCAAGAAAGATTCTCTATGTCAAATGGTGACATTCTCCCCGAAAGATAAGACGATCACTGCCATGCATATGTCTTAGCAGCTATTTTAGGAATCACTATAAAGGTAATTGAGGAGCCAAGTGTGGCGGCACATAGCTGTAATCCCAGTTCTTGGGAGGCTGAATTAGGAGGATCACAGGTTCAAGGCCACCCGCAGCAACTTAGCAAGACCCCATTTCAAAATAAAAAATAAAAGGGGCTAGTGGTGTAGCTTGGAGGTAGAATGTCCCTGGGTTTAATTCCCAGTACCTAAACAAATAAATAAATAGTGAAGGCCAGAGAAGGCAAAGGTCCCAAGACATCTTGTCCTGTCTAGCTCACACAGGTTTTCACTTCCCTTATTGTGGACAGTATAGATGTCACTCAAGAGAGGTTGCTTCACAGATGCATCTGTTGATATTCTTTGGAGATTTTTTTTAATGACAAAATGCAATGCAGTATACTGGACTGGATGCTATAAGAGAAACAAAGAAATCATTAGTGGATATTCTGATGCAATCCAAGTGAAGTATATAGTTTGGATCACAGTATCGAACTAGCTAGGTGCAATGGCACATGCCTGTAATTCCAGTACATGGGAGGCTGAAACGAAAGGATTGCAGGTTTGAGGCCAGTGTGCAGTAACCTAGTGAGATCATATTTCAAAATAAAAAAGTGCTTGGCTGTGTAGCTGAGTGGTAGAACCACCCTAGGTTCAATCTCCCGTACCATAAAAAAATAGTTTTGAGCCAGGCGTGGTGGTGCACACTTATAATCCCAGTACTTGGGAGGCTGAGACAGGAGGATAGCAGGTTCGCAGCCAGCCTCAGCTATTTGGTGAGGCCCTCTGAAACTTAGTGAGACCTTGTTTCAAAATACAGAATAAAAATAGGACTAGGAGTATAGCTCAGAGGTAGAATGCCTCTGAGTTCAATCCCCAGTACCACACACACACAAAAGAATAGTTTTGAACTGATACTAACTTCTTAGTTTTGATCATGGGGCTATGGTTATATAAGATAACATTAGGAGAAACTGGGTGAAGAATATATGAGAACTCTGTACTATCTTTGCAGCTCTTGTATAAATCTAAGATTTTCCTAAATAGGAAGTATGAAAAGAAATTTAAGACAGGAAGAGAAGGGGAAAAGGTAGGAGGCAGAGGATGCCAAATCAAATCAGGCAACCAAGAAATAGCTTTTGAGCACTTATGAGTAAAATCATTGTGGGAGACAAAGAAGTCCCTCGTCCTCAGTTTTTAATTTAGTGTACAAATAAGGCAAATCAGTACACATTTGATGCCAAATAAGCAAAGAAGTCTGTGTGCATGGAAAGAGCGAGGTTTGCTTTTGGGAAATACTCCTTAAAATATCAGCTGAAGAAGCTTGGAAAAGTGGCCCATGCATGTCTAAGTGATAACCAGGCAGAAGACCCAATGGGCATCTCTATTCATAATTGCTATTTCCCCAAGCGCTTCATTCAGAAATGCTTGCAAAGCACTTGTGTCACAGCCCTGTATCTATTATCTTAGTTTCTGAGTTACAAGACTTTGAGGAGGACGGTGAAGATCTTCACTTTCCTACCAACGAAAAAAAAGGAATTGAACAAAATGAGCAGTGGGTGGTGCCTCAAGTCAAGGTGGAGAAGACTCGTCACACCAGACAAGCAAGTGAGGAAGAACTTCCAATAAATGACTATGTGAGTTATCTTCACATTTCTCTTTTTTGGGGGGGAGGTGGGGGGGAGAGTTCCCACAAAACTTCCTACCCTTCATAATCATTGGAAGAATGATCATGGTCTGAACAAATGTTTAAGAAATCTGGAATCTCTAGGAGACTCATTCAAAATCAGTCTTGACTTCCAGTGGTACATCTTCATGCTCGGTGTTAGGAACAATTTCTCAGGAGCCTCCCCCCCTCCCCCAAGTCATAGAGTCCCGTAGTCCTCTCCTGAATGGTGAAACCTATTCCCTCTAACACTGTCTTCTTCTTTCAGACTGAAAATGGAATAGAATTTGACCCCATGCTGGATGAGAGAGGCTATTGTTGTATCTATTGCCGTCGAGGCAATCGCTACTGCCGCCGCGTTTGTGAACCTTTACTAGGTTACTACCCATATCCATACTGCTACCAAGGAGGACGGGTCATCTGTCGTGTCATCATGCCTTGCAACTGGTGGGTGGCCCGCATGCTGGGGAGGGTCTAATGGGAAGTTCAAATTCAAACGCTTAACCTTCTGGCAGCCAACATATAATAAATGCATGCTACTCAATGAATTTCTGCCCATGAGGCATTTGGCTTCTGGTAGCCAATTCTGCAGAATTACTTGTAGGTAATTCCCCTCTTCATGTGCTAATAAACTTCTACATC
This sequence comes from Graphiurus murinus, assembly GCA_004027655.1. NCBI lineage: Eukaryota > Metazoa > Chordata > Mammalia > Rodentia > Gliridae > Graphiurus > Graphiurus murinus. The sequence goes on along the minus strand of PVLC010016396.1, from coordinate 13,835 downwards.
ATCACCAATGGCTTGGTTGCTGCTGAACACACTCGGGTAAGTGTTTGCTGAGAATACTCCTGGCACCTGAGATGGAGCACACCTATGTAACAGAGAGGGCCACGATGGAACTTTACATTACATCCTCGGGTTTGAGAGTAGGAAAGGGTAAAGCATAACGATTCTCAAGTCCGGTATTTTACTCTGCTGTACTGAGAAAGTAGAAGTGAGGGGATGGTGATACAGTGTCCCCTTAAGTGATACATAAAAACATACCCTTTTGCACCTTGCCCCAGTGTTTAATTATCTGAAATACATACTGTGGACTCGTTTAAGTATCTATTAAGCCACTGGACAGGCAGTGAGTCACAGCAGGCCAACACTAAAATATTCCAAGTGCTCAGACTCAGCAAAGGAGAAAGCTAGCTTAGCAAAAGGGTCCCAGGCCGTCCTCCTGTGAACAGGAACTCAACTTGGAACAAATTTGACATTGTAAAACCTTCACGTCTGACTTCTCCTTAGATCGGTGTCTGCTTACATAACTTTCCAAGGCAATTATCTAAAAAACAGGGACCCATAAATATCATTCGCAGAAACGAGCGTGATAGGGAATTACTAAGGTGAAGAATCAAATGGGATTTTTCCTCCTAAACCACAGGGAACTGGCAGATGCCAGTAGGTAAGGCCTACTTCCCCATCATCCCATACTTTGCTTGGGAAAGGGAAAGGAGACAAAGGAGAAAGGAAAAGAACTAGAGAGTGATGATAACCTTGATGTCCCAGCTAGGTCATGTTTCAAAATGTGTGCTCTGCCAATCTGACACCCCTTCTAGTTTCTCCTGAAGGTAGCATCCTTCGGTGCTCAACCTCGAAGTTACCATGTCATGTAAATAACTGTCTAAAAACTCTCCATCAAAAAAGTATTTTCAAATGGAATCCTTGCCAAGATGTCTGTGAGTTAGAAGTTGTGTTCCCCCATATAACAGTTGAGAAACCACATTGAAACCGCTTTGCTCAAGGCTGAGTTAGATTGGCCAGTCATTAATTGATAGTCGGCATACATGCCATTCTTGGATTGCTAATTTTCAAAGAGAACAAAAGGTAAATTACACAATGCATATCATTGAAAATCTTGTTTCTTTTTTATTGATTTAGAAAACATCTGATTATTTCGAAATACTTCGATTATAATAGGCATTACTTTATAGTTGAAATAGAAAAATGTCAAAGATGAGATTAATTTGAGGTTGTGTGCATTTTATGATGTTCTCTATCATTGTTTTAATAAATTAGTCATTCTAACATTGTTTTTTAAAATCAGCCAATAATTTTAAGTTTCTAAGACATTCAAATTTATAGTCTATTAATTAGTATTCTATATACACCATTCTCTGTGGTGGATACAAATGAAGTAGAAGGTGTTTCAAAATAAAGATGACACTCAAAATACATAAGCACAGTCTCAAATACAAGAACTTAGACACAACTAATGACACTTGTATATGCAATGTACATGCACACACATACACACATATTAAGAGGCATAGATGGAGCCAGGCATGGTGGTGTACGTTTGTAATTCCAGTACTTGGGAGACTGAGACAGGAGAATCACAGGTGTGAGGACATCTTCAGCAAGTAGTGAGACTCTCAGCAACCTATAGAGACCCTGTTTCCAAATAAAAATTTAAAAATATGGCTGGGGGTATAACTGAGAGGTAGAATGTCCCTAGGTTCAATCCCCAGTAACACACACACACGCGCGCACACACACACACACACACACACACACACACACACACACACACACAGAGGTATAGGTGGTCCCACATCACATTTTGGGGCTCAGAGTTCCTGTTCATACTTTTACTTCAGAAAAAAAATTCTTAATCAAAAATTTCTCAATCTCTAATAATTTCATAGTGGCAAAATATGATCCCTTTAATAAGGCAGACCATTCATTAATATATAATGTTAGTTAATATAGATTACTCATAATATATATTACTCATAAAGATACTCATATATATATATACTCATATATGTATATACTCATATATATATATGAGTATCTTTAAAGGAGCATTCAAAATCATCATGCTCTAGGGGGGAATAACAACACAGAAAACAAAAACAAACCCACTCTAGTCTGTCACTGCACCTTAGGCCTAGGACAAGTTGAAAAACTAGAAGGCATGCTATCTCTACCATCATAGATTTTGGGGGACCCTCACTTGAGTCCCATGTAGACATCATGCCTTATACTTGTACCCTCACATCAATTCCATTAAAGCTACAGCTGGAGCCTCTCTTCCTTCTACACTCTTCCCTACGCCCAGCCTCCCCATCCCAAGACACAGCATGGACCTCATTCTGACCTCTCAAGCCAGAAGAGACCTGGCATGGATTTAAATGGATCTCTATCCTCTACTAACGTCTCTTGCCAGCTGCTCCTAACTCCCCCCCCAAGCATCCCTCAACAAGCCTTATATTCCAGGCCATAGTCCACTTCTTAGCTCAGCTTCTTAGCTCCTCCCTGCTCAAGTCTCAAGTTGTAGACTGAAACTAAGGGAAATGCTTTTAGGCCAAGTTGATTTTTCACTTACTGATTTTTATGAATGGCATTTCCTTTCCTGAGACTCTAGGAGGACTACTTAGTACGGCAAGGACCAGGCCTCGCCTACATGCAACATGCGACATCCTGAAGCAAAGCATTGTCAACTACCATTTCATAAGCCTGTTCTCCCGCCCTGCCCCTTGGCTGTTCTCAGGCACCCCAACTTCATGCTCTATTTGTCCCTTCATTCCATGTCCTTTACAGGGTTCTTTCCTGCTCATTTGCCGAAATATGAAATCTCAATCTTCTCTACTTCATCCCATGCCTGGAGAAGGCAATATCGCTCAATGCACATACCCTTTACATATGATTCGACTGTGCAATCAATGTCTTAAAATAGCAGAGGGCCCATATACACCCTTTCCCATTTTGCTCTGTCTAGAATCTATCAGAGTATCTAGAACACATGGGTGGCCTTTAAATGTTTTTTGTTGTTGTTGTTTTTGTTTTTTCTGATTGAAGGCAATGAGAACGAAGAAGGGGAAGAAGGTAGACGAAAAAGAGGAGCTTGGAACTGAACACAGAACCAAAGCTGTCCAGACAGTTTTTGTGAAAAGTTGGCCTCGGGTTCTATTCAAATTGCAGATGGAATTTCTTCTCTTACTGAAATCCACTTTCATTCCTCATCTTTTGACAATTGCTACCAGAGTGAGGAATTCTTTTAGCTCAAAAGCATTGATGATTGCCCACAGCTCAATGATCTATTTCCATTATACAAATGCAGACGTTTTGCATTTTTATCTCAATTTCCAATGATTCTGGGTATAAAAAAGAAAAGAGGCAAAGAGCGTATCTGCTGCGAAATCACAAGAAATAGCATATTACCTTTCAGGTTCTTTGGGGAATCTAAATTCCAATCAAGAAAAGTCAGGTGAGGCAAAGCCAGCCATTGCTCTCGCTCAGCATAAGGACACTATGCATTAGTGTGCTCAGGGCCTTCCTGCACACCTAAAATGGCTCTTTGGCAGGACTAGGGGCAAAGGAAATCTATTTTGAGCCTCTATATATAAGGCTCACTGTCTGGCTGAGTCCAAAACTGTCACTTTGGCTCCTAAAGTCTAACGCTGAAAGCTTACTGAGATAAATATGGACCTTCTCATTCAGGCTGTCAGGAAATGCGTGGCTCTATTTTATTTATACCCTTAAAAATGATTTCATTTTGGCTTTCCTTTTTTGAAAAAGTTTCATTCTGGGGCTTAATTTTGCTGACAGCATGCTGCTGTTCCCTAACAAGAAAGAAAAGCGGCTCCAGATTAAAAAGCAGGTATGAATGTACACACAAAATATTGCCTCTGGCATTTCAAAATCCTGTTCCATAGTCTCTTAGGGTATCTTTAATCAAAGCTACTTAACCCAATGACTGCAACACTAATTTATGTCGATCAATATTCAATTCGGGCGTCCGTAGCCCAACGAGCAAAGAGTCACTTGTCCACCCGCTATTTTGCTATTTGCTTCCATTTACTTCTTTTCCACTGTTCTCTGACTGCATACTCACGTCTACTGTCTTGCTCAAAGGGCTCAGAAAGAGAGGCAAATTGAACCAAGGGAAACAGACCAAGCTATAGTAAATCCCACCACCCAAACCAAAAGATGAATAAACCGTAACAGCAACAGAAAAAAGCCCCCACAACTCCACGGTGCAGACATGATCTCTGCCCATGATATTAATATATTGTTTAGATTTAGCCTTCTCCGCTTGATGCTATCATTCGCCGTTCTGAATTCACCACTGACAGCAGTTTTTCAGCTGCTCTTACTTACAGAGATGTTGGTTACTCAAACACAATTCAGGCTTACACCCGTATCCGCCAGCAGTGATCCAAGAACAAGACATCTGCCAAGGGCAAGGAATTGAGGGTGCGGGCCCTAGGCACGGCTCAGTTGCTCAAACAGAAAGTAGAAGTCGGCAGTGTGACTCTCTAGAAATAGAACTTGAAGAGTTGAGCTTATTTATTTTGCAAAGGGGCCCCTGTAGCATGCTAGCTGACAAATTCACTGTGTCTGCTGAGATCCATCCTGTGGGGTGGGGGTTGCCTCTTACACCACAGTGTTGCTCTAGCCATGTATATCTAGTGAACCACCATGATGTAAATCCCTCGTGTCACCAATAATGGCTTTTGATGTTTTGGTTATGTTAAATCATATCATGCTAAAATCAGAATGGTTTGTGGTTGACCTTTTACATTTCCCGTTCCTGTAAATCACTTCTGCCTGAGAGTTTCTTCCTACAATGGCATGCCAACCTAGAGACACCTTTACACTAATATGATCAACAAAATATGAAGAACCTATCCCTCTGCTAGATACTGGGACACAGCAGACAGAAAATGAGTTTTCCCCCTTGATGTCCAGTTGCTGGCCAAATATTTGGTATGGAAAAATCTCTGCTCTCTGAACAGTTAAGAAAGTAAGATTTTTTCAGAAGAATGCAGGACAGCAAGTATTCTTCCTATGTTCTCAGATACCAAAAACGTTCTTGGAGAAGTGCACAGTGATGGTTTTCTCAAAATCAGCCTACCAATTGTTCTGAGAGACTACAAAGTCTGATTTCCCAATGATATTTGTTGTATTATAATCTTAGGATCAAGCCCAGGTGCATATAACAGAAAAATCCCCAAATATGTATCTTCAGGAAGGCAGAAGTAGATAGTCCGGTCATCCAGTCAACTGAGCCATGCACCCACCTATCTTTCTGTTCCACCATTCTCCTCCATGGTGTGCATCCTCGAGGTCACCTCATGACCTAAAATAAGTCTAGTTCTAGCTACTCCAGATTGGCATCAGAAAGAAGCTGGACAGGTCAAAAAACATCCCTATCTTTTAGGGAGACTTCCATTCACATATCATAAGCCTGAATATAGTCATAAGATCCAATACAGCTGTGAAGAGAACTGGTAGTAATCTTGCTCTGGGTGTATTCTAGCTTCAAATGTAATCCAGATTCTGCTAGTGAGGAAGATGAGAAGACACATGAGAGGAGGTAACTGACCATCTTGGCAATGTCTAGTAGCTTGTCACAGGATCTGGAATCCCTGCCATTAAAAGTCATCCCCTGTATACTAGTTGCTGTCTCTCAAAATCTCTATGAAATGGAAATATATTACCTGGAAAGTGGTAAAGCATTAACAAATTAAGACCCGTTCTCCTAGGATTGCAAACTAGTCTATGAGGTGAACGTTTCCTCTGAAGAATGAAACCATAGGGGAGACAAAAAGACTCCTGGGGATGTTAAGGGAAAACATCTCAAGGACTCTGTGGAGTCAAGGCACTCCATGTCCAAAGGCTGAGGGTAAGAAAAAAAACCCAAACCAATTTTGCTGATGCCACGCTTTTGCTGCAGACTCAGCCTACATGCCTCGGTTGAACATGATGGTAGGAAATTGCTATCGTTAACAGATTATATCCACAGATAGTATAAGACAAGGCAAACAATTCCATTTACAGGGTAAATGGAATTCTTTTGCAAGATTTCCATTTTTTTTTTTTTTCATTTTACCAGCGGGAGTGGGGGGAGTGGTACCAAAAGATTTGGAATTGGTTGGAAAAAGGAGAGAATAAGAACCTTTCAAATAACCTTGCTCTTGAGTCAAAATAGAACATCATTTTGAAGAAAAGTAGAGGGACAGGTTTTTCTTTTCTAAACTTCTCATTAGATTTTGGACCTTTACAAAATGGTATTATTCGTTAAAGGAGTTTTGTTTTGACAGATTTAAATTGACTAGAGAAAGTCCATGGTCTACATTGTGGGGATTCAAATGTGTCAGGCAAAGCAGAGAAAATGCACATGCATCATACAGAGCAGATGTGAAAGTCTGAGGCCAGAAAACCGAAGTTATATTTTAATGTCACCCAGGGAAATTTTCCTTTTCCTTCAATTAGCCAATAATCCACACTTATTTTTCTGAATCTCCATCTTTTGCACCATCAATGAATTCCATCAGTCATCCCAATGAATATGGCTTTGGAGATATAAAAGGCCATAACCAATTTATAGACCAATCCCAAGAGCATAAACCTTTATATTCAGAGAAACTACTGTGACTAGTTAGGCCACCAGAGGGAAAAAAAATTTATTAGTTTGAAACTTGTTCAGTCTTCAGGCCAACTAACACAAGCTTATTCCCTACAGCACGTTCATTGTGGACACTCAATAAATATTAACCAACATTCCCCAGGGTTTTGACCCAGTATTACATTGAGGCATCTTAATAATGAAGCCTGCTTCAAGTACTGAGAGACCACTTTGCGGAAATTCTACTCGTCTTGATATTCAGTCCAATTTTTTTTTTCATTCTAAAACTTGTTTTTCCCAATGTCTATATTTTATTAATGAACTAGTTCTTCTCTTTGAATTTATGGAAAGTTGTCCAGAAGACACTGAGATGGGTTTTCATTTGAGGGTAGTACTATAGTGGTCTCAGGTATTTTGACTTTGGAGTGTTCGGGCAAGGGAATGGAAAGGTGATTCATGTCTTAGCTTTCACCCAAAGCCCCCAATTTTGTGTCCCTCCAGGTTTTTTAGATGATAATTAAGCGGTCTGGGGGAACTGAGAAAAAAATATCTCCAACAACAGAAAATTTAAATTTATCTTTCATCAGGCATTCAAGTATTTCCCTGTAGGTGTCTAATTACACATGCCAAAGCACATTCTTTTCAAAAGCAGAGCATTTCAGTATCTCATCATTGTTCTTACACATTTCTCTACTTTTCACGCCCTATTTCAAAGTGCCCAATTGGAGCCCACATTATTTATAAAAGAAGGGTTCTGTTTCATTTCATGGAGTGGCATGTCTAGGAGATCTTATTTTGCTTATGCAACAGTTTTAGGTTTGTTTCATGCTATGTCATCACTGAAAAATGAGTAAGCCCACCTGAATGCCATATTCCTACCCTACCCAGCAAAGAGGTTAAGATTTCCATACTGTGAGAGAAAAGACCATCTCAGAATTCTCTGTAATACAAAGTTTAAGATCAATAGACTGACTGTGCTCCCTACTGGCAAAATCAAGAGCTACAGCCAGCATCAAAAATTTACTTGGCCAAAGCCTTCTAGAACTAGGAATTTAAACATTTCTTTACCATGCCCAGAAACAGGAAATCTTGCCACCAAAGTTCAAAACTTAGAAGAAAGCCTTTTTCATTAGCTTGTCAGCAGAAGCAAGTGAAGTCAGAGATGCTGCAGGATCAAGCTGAATATGACTTCACATGCTGGTACCACTTGCCATTGTCAGTGGTACTGGCTGCTTCCTGTGTGCTGGCCAACCCGGATCTGAACATTCCTCCGTTCAGTGTTTCACACACTGTAGTCTGCATCAGAAGCCCCCCGGGGGCCTATTTAAAATGCATAGTCTTGCATCCACGGTCTAGGAAGACTGCTTCTGCAGCTTTGGGATAAAGCTGTGAAATATGCATATTACCAATTCAACCCTCCCCTGATGATTCGAATGCGAGTAGCTCATGGAAACATGTCGAATAATACTGATGTATTTTATAAAACTATACCCTGATACTTTGTTCTGACTATACCCTGATAGTATAGTCACGACAACTGCTATTATGTCAGCAACACAGTTGTCAGACTCTGCCCTCCTTGATGAGACTGAAGGAAAGCCTCTGATTCCCTTGCTCTAGTTCCTGCCAGCTCTCTGCCTCCACCTGTCTTCCTGGCTCCTCTTTGGTGCCAGATCAAAGGAGGGCATTTTTAATTAATAATAATAACAATAATAGCTAACATGTATTGAGTGCTTCCTATTGGCCCAACAGTAAGTGCTTTTCTTGTATTAACTATTTAATCCTTGTAGCAATTCCATAACGAGGCAGGAACTACTACTATTTCTATTTTATAGGTAAAGAGACTGAAACATTGCTCAAGGTCACACATCCTGTTCGGTGGCAGAGCCAGGATGCCAGAGCAAGCAGTCTGGCTCCAGAGCCCACATGCTTACCTGCTATATTATACACACTGTCGACATTCCAAAGGGAAAATAGTAGCTTTTTTTCTTAGTGATTATAACATTTTCACTAAACTCACTAAGGCACAAAATTATTGTAAGGAGAAATAAAGATCTAAAAGTATAGCCCTTTATCAGTGGCTTACTTAATCAGATTCAGTTTCCCCAAAGAGCACATAATCATGGTAAGAACCACTATGATGCTTTTAGAATGCTTTCTGTGCTCCCTACTAATTCATTGCCTCACAGAAGAGATTTAGAAACTAAGACATCAAAGCAGCTTTTGCAAGGTCACCGAGGAGTCTATGGTGGCAGCATAGGAAGCACTCTGCTCATTCTTTCTGCTACTCACCCCAATCCCTGGGTGTCCACATTCAATCCCTTATATACTGGCTTGATTCGAGTAAGATACATAGCCTGGGAATGACCATGTATGGAGGATGTCAAAGAACAAGCAATGTATTAAGCAAACTGGGCATGGTTTTTTTTTTTTTTTTTTTGGAAATGATGCTAGTGCCCAAAAGACAAACAGAGTTGAAGACATCAGCTTAAACAAGGAAGGTGTTTTCTTTCCAGTTGTCATAATAAATCTCTCTCTCTGAACTTTACTTGGCATTTAGGCATAGCAGATCTTAAATGGCCACACTTTCATTTCTTCCACCTTTTGAAATCTCCTTTTAAACATCGCTATTTCTTCTCTGTATTCCTCTCATAAAATACTTTTAAAGCAACCTGGACACAATAGTTTTCTTCTGGTGCCCTCTACAAACAATTCATGAGCCCAAAGCATATGCAATTCTTTCTAGATGGCAATATTGAACGAAAAAGAAAAAAAAAAAAGGTCACCAGTAGCTAGCGCTAAAATGTTAATGAACAACTGTAAGTTCCATTCAGAGTTTATCAGGCCCCCAGAGCAATTTCTAGGAGCGAGCTGCATTTTAGCCAGAGCAAAATAAATTATGTTTCATCTCTACTCTGAAACAGTTCATAAAATTAGCATGACCTGGTATAAAAGGATCTTCAGGAGGAATTGTTACAGTGGGTAGGAGGTCAGGCACAAGCTAAGAAATAGCTTGTAAAATATAACAATAGCTACCAGGTGGGACTTCTGGGGTGGTAGAGTGAGGAGCTCTGTAAGCTCACTCCTCCATAATAGCAACACAAAAATGAGGCCAAATTATACAAATTAACTCTTTCAGATATCTGGAAATTAACCAATGACTTTTATTCAAGAAAAACTAGTGAACTTCTATAAGAACACTTGGTGGCATTTTTAACTTGGCTCCACAGTCACCTTGAAAACTAGCACTCACAATCACAGTAGCTATGAAAAACAGCAGTCTTACAGCCACCAGAGGGAGCAGACTGAATTTGGAGCTCATCTAAAAGTACCATTCCCAGAGTATTATCACAATTTGACCTGTCTCAGAGCTCCCTGGGAAAACCCCACTTACAGAGTGGTTTCATTATTTCACCTGGTTCAGAGCTTTCTCCATGAGAAAAAGCCCCATCTGTAGTGCATTTGTCAAAAAACAATCATCTGCAGTTGTTTACAATGACCGCTGCAAAACTTAAAAGAAAGATCTAGATGGCCACAGTGGGCTTTAAAGAACTCTAGCATATTTCTAGGAATCTAGAAGGCTACACACACTTGCAGAGCTATGTGTGCATGCCCAGGAAAGACCTGAGATTGCACTAATCTCTCATTTATGACTAATCTTGAGGTTCTGTGGAAGCCAAAGTAAGGTTAAGAAAGTTGGAAACTTCCTGCCTGAATGTTGAAAGTGCATTCCAAATGACACAGAACCCCCTCACCACTGGCAAAGGGTGAAAGATTATTGTTTGGAGATATTTAAGGAAATATATGACAAATCATTAGTTTACTACTAGCCTAAATGATCAGAGACTTACATTGCCTCATACTACAGGCAATATATACCGGTCTCTGTCATCTTTCTCACTGCTATTACCCAGTAAGCCTGGCCACACACTATTTATTTATTTATTTATTTATTTATTTATTTATTTATTTATTGCAGTACTGGGGATTGAACCCAGGGGCATTCTACCTCCAAGGTAAACCCCGAGTCCTATTTTATTCTTTATTTTGAGACAGGGTCTCACTAAGTTGTGGAGGGCCTCACTAAGTAACTGAGGCTGGCCATGAACCCAGATCCTCCTGTCTCAGCCTCCTCAGGACTGGGATTACAAGAGTGCACCACCACGCCCAGCCACACACAATTTAAAGAAAGAAAGATTTATTTGCTCACAGTTGCGGGGATTTCAGAGGTTCAGTCCATATCAGGCGGAGTCTTCAGAGCTCAGGGCACGGTGGCAGGAAGAAGAAAGAAGGAGAGAGCAAGGCTCTGCTCTCACATCATGAAAGTCGAAAGCAAGAGAGAGAAAGGAGGAGGAGGAACCATATATAATCTCCAGGGCCACACCCCAGGAACCTCTCCTTAGCAACCAAGCCCCACCTCCAATATGGCTGCCTGGTTTCCATGAAGGCTAGAGGGCCATTCTAAATCCAAACCATTGCAATACCTTATAAAATTAGTCCTGACAAGTCACTAAACAAAAGAACAAAAACCCAAACAAACACGGCAGCAACACCAGCAATTCCTAAGGAAGGAAAGGATGCAATCCTGTGTTGCCAAATTAGATCATCTACGTGCATGCGTGTTTTAACACATTGAAGCTCACTATGATGTGTAATTGCAATGCACTAAGAATATAAAAAACTCAAAGAATAAAATATTTTAAAATTATAATGTCTAGTTTTCAGCAAAAAAAAATATAAGACAAATAAACTGGTAAGTATGGCCCATATGTAGGGGGGAAAGCCATCAGTAGAAACCCCCTAACAAAGCTCAGACAGATTTACTAGACAATGACTCAAAGAAGCTTTTATAAATATGTTCAAAGAACTAATGGAAACCATGTTTAAAGAATTAAACTATTACAGTGACACCACACCAAATAAGAGTATCAATAAAAACATAGATTTTAAAAGATCCAATTCGAAATTCTAGAATTGAAAAGTACAAGAATGAAATGAAGATTTCTCTTGAAGGGTTCAACAGCAGATTTGGGCTAGCAGGAAAAAGAATCAGAGTACCCAAAAAGAGGTCAAGTGTAATAATCCAATCTGAGGAATAAAAGGGAGAAAAAATGAAGAGATTAATAGAAACTCAGAGACCAGTAGAATACCATCACCAATACCAATGTACATATAATGGGTGTTCCAGAAAGAGGAGAGAGAGGAATAAAGATGCAGAGAGAATATGTGAAGAAATAATGGCCAAAACCTTCAAGAATTTCATGAATAACTTGGATCCACATAACCCAAGACTCAACAAACTCCAAACAGGATATACCCAAGAATATCTACACATAGGCAGATTGTAGTTGAACTGTGGACAGACAAAGACAAAGACAGACTCTTCAAAGCAGCAAGAGGCAAACAATTCATCAGACACAAGGCATCCTCAGTAAGATTAACAATGAAGTTGTCATAAGAAACCGGGGATGCCAAAGTAGATAGAGATGACATACTCAAAGTGCTGAAAGGAAAAAGTATTGTCAATCAAGGATTCTATATTTGACAAAACTAGTTTTCAAAACTGAAAGAGAAATTAGCACATTCCCAGATGAACAAAACCTGAACGTATTTTTCAGTAGTGAATCTCATGTACAAGATATACGAAAAGGAGTCCTTCAGTCTGAAATGAAAGGACTAAGTGGTAACTCAAATCTACACAAAGAAACAGTTGCCAGTAAAGATAAATGCATAGGTAAATATAAAAGACAATATAAGTGCATTTTTGTAAGCTTTGTCTTCTCATACCATATTTAAAGTACAATTGCATAAATAAATAAGTTAAGTTGGGCATGGTGTCGCATGCCTATAATCCCAGTACTTGGGAGACTGAGACAGGAGGATCACAGGTTTGAAGCCAGCCTTAGAAATTTAGTGAAGCTCTCAGAAACATGGTGATACCCTGTTTCCAAATAAGAAATAAAACCAGTCTGGGGGTATAGCTCTGAGGTAAAATGTCTCTAGGTTCAATCCCCAGTACCACAAAAAAATAAAGAAGGAATATTATAAGATTGTGCTTATGGACTAGTAAATATATAAAGATGTAATGCCTATGGCAATACTAGCAAAAAGGAATGAAGAGGTTATGGAGACATACTGAAGCAAAGGTTGTATATGCTATTGAAATTAAGTTAGTATGAATTTGAACTAGATTGTTTTAAGGTGATAATTATAATTCCTAGGGCAACCACGAAGAAAAAATTTTAAAATATATAATAAGAGACAGATGCCAGGCGTGGTGGCGCATGCTTGTAATCCCAGTACGGAGGAAGCTGAGATACGCATGTTTGAGGCCAGCCTCAGCAAGTTGGCAAGGCTCTGTTTCAAAATAAAAAATAAAAGAGGGTTAAGGTAGAGCCATGGCAGATATGAAAACAGTAACCAAAGGAAGGCTTGAGTGGTCATATTAACAGTGAATAAAATAGACTTTAAGACAAAAATTGGTTTTTTTTAGAAACAAAGGGTATATTTTATAATGATAAAAGGGTCAACTCAGTAAGAAAAATAATTCAATACATATACAACTACCAAAAATGCCTCAGAACACAAGAAATTAAAATTAAGAAAATTGAAGGCAGAAATAGATAATTCAACTATAATAGTTGGACACTTTAGTACCCTGTATTCAATAAAAGGCACAAAAACTAGGCAGTATATAAAACTGGTATAAAAACTAGGAAATATATCAGCAAAGAAAGAAAAAACTTGAACAACACTATCTGCCAAATCAATCTAACATAAATCTATAGAATACTTTGCCTAATAACAGTAGAACATACATTTTTCTCAAGTGCATGTGGAACATTTTCCAGGATAGACTTATGCTAAGCCATAAAGCAAGTATTAATAACTTTAAAAGGAGTGAAATTATATGAAGTCTGTTATGCTAAGTGACTAAAACAGTTTTATATTAGAAATAACAAGGAAGCCGGACATGGTGGCACACGCTTGTAATCCCAGTACTTGGGAGGCTGAGACCGGAGGATCCAGGTTTACAGCCAGCCTCAGCTACTTAGTGAGGCCCTCCGCAACTTAGTGACACCCTGTTTCAAAATAAAGAATAAAAATAGGACTGGAGGTGTAGCTTAGAGGTAGAATGCCCCTGGGTTCAATTCCTAGTACCGTTAAAAAAAAAAAAAAAAAAAAAAAAAAAAAAAAAAAAAAAAAAAAAAAAAAAAAAAAAAAA
>PVLC010016395.1:0-35509 GCA_004027655.1 Graphiurus murinus | reverse complement strand
CGGGGTTTGAGGACGTGAGACCGAGGCGGCTTAACCTAAAGGAATGAAGCAAACAAGCGACGCGAAGAATGGAGGCAAGACAGGATTCTGATCAAGCCTCAATTTTTATTAAAAGAAAGACTGCTTAAGTAGTTAGAGGTGAGGGGTGGGGTCAGGGGGTCAGGTAAGCTTATGTGGGCTTGCAGGATTGGCCAAGACTCACCGTGTCCTTATCAGGTAAAGGCCTCAGCGGGATAACAGATAGAACCGGTTTCTGCATTGTCTTTGTGGCTGCTGAGGGGGAATTCCCCCAAAGTGTGAATTCCGGCTCTGACCAGCCTTCCGGCCCCCGACAGCTACTTGCAATAAATTCACATCACAGTCAAAGATATGCATATACTAAAAGTGAAAAGATAGAAAAAGTTATACATGCAAATGGAGACTGAAAACAAGCAGGGGTAGGAATGCTCATATTTAACAAAACAGAATTTAAGCTAAAACACATCAGAAGAGGCACATTTCAGTTTTGAGGTCTATACCAGTGGCTTTTCAGGGCCTTTGGGAACCCACTTTCTCAAGGTCTTCCCAGCTGCTTCTGGAAGCCAAGAGTGGTTAGACATGGGGCAAGTATCTGTTTCACAAGGCCAAGTTTCTCAGAATGGCCTGCTCAACTGATTCTTGGGACAACAGGAAAATGGGAGTGATGACTTGTTGATTTGGGGGGTGGGGATCTTGAAAGTCTTAGTCATAATGGAAGGGCTTAATTTGGTGTGAGGGTATTCTCATGACCTCGTCTCAATCCACACCTGTCGAGGGACTCCCAACCCCACTGCTTCAAGGGCTGGACCCCGGCACTCTAGTCTTCTTTCAGGCTACAAGAAAAAAGAAAGACCTTTCTCATCTCCATTGTACACATGCTCAGTTCTAGTTCTTTAAAGGTTTTGTTTAGCTGGGCATGGTGGTGGTGCATGCCTATAATCCTCGTACTTGGGAGGCTGAAACAGGAGGATTACAGGTTTGAGACTAGCCTCAGCAACTTAGCAAAACTCTCAGCAACTTGTGATTTTTGCTTCAAAACAAAAATTAAAAAGGGCTTGGGATGTAGCTTGGAGTTTGAGCACCCCCGGCTTCAATTCCCATATCAGAAAAAAAAATGAACCAAAGCTCTTAATAGGTGGTAGTCACAATAGAATTGGTCTTTTTAGTGCATTGGCTGGTTGACAGTGAGACTTCACTTCACCAGAAAGTGGAAGGGATAGACACAGAGATCATGAAATGGACTTGAGCACTCTCAGGTCATTAGATATAGCTAATCTGCATATGGGGTGCCGAGTTAGGAACAAAAGTCAGGCAGACCACTTCTGTTTGTGGGATACAAGCATGTGAAGGGCCAGATAGCTGCAACTAAGAGCAAAAATGTGGGTGTCCAGCCCTTGGAAGCAGTGGGGTAGGGGGTGCCTTGACGGGTGGGGAATGAGACAAGATCACGAGATTACCCTCATACCACATGCACATCTTGAAGCTCATCTGTTTATTGCTTGTTAGTAGCTGTTTTTTATACTATCTTTTTTGCAGTGAGGCATATAGAACAGGAATTTTTACAGTCTTATTTTTCCAAAGATTGAGTAGGTACATCTTTAACTAGAAAAGCCATTTCCATGGTATTTGATGGGATTAAGAAAACAGTAAAGGTTATAAAATCCAATACATATATAAAGATTCTTTTAGTACAAAGCAGTGTTAAAGGTTAAAAACAAATAGTCTCTATTCATTAGTTTAAATCTTTACTAATTGTTTGGCTACTTTAAGCACTGTCCTTATCTTTTTCTCAGGCAGCTAGAGAGTTAGTTAATGTGTGGTGAAGTGTGAGAGAGACAAAGAGGAAATGGACAAACTATGTATCTTAAAGCCTTCTTTACTCATAGATAAAATAGTAGACCTAAGTCTCTTTGGCATATTTATTTTGTTTCTATACCTGCATGCTGATAGGGAACATAGGCTGTTTAGTAACTAATCTTGCAAAGCCTATTTCCTGATTAATGTTTGTATGTGGTTAATGAATTGGGTTGTCTCAAGGCACTGCTTGTTTTCAGCTAAGAGATCAGTATCTGTCAGGCCACATGTTTCTAAGAAGTTTTCCTTTATAATTAATGTAAAATCAAAAACCCAAAGCACCCAAAATTTCCAGGATATAATAATGCAAAGTGGGATATGCCACACATTCCTTCTTTTGGAATCATCTGCTCTGCAGGACTCCAGCAGATCGAGCCTTGCTCAAGATCCAGCTATTAAGGAGCTGTGACACCTGGGCTTTTGTTTGATGGTAAACTCTTTATTGCTGTTCCTATCTCTTTGATTGCTATTGGTAGATTTAAGTTTTCTATATCTTCTTGCCTCAATTTAGGAAGGTTATATGTGTCTAGAAATTTCTCAAATTCTTCTAGACTTTCTATTTTGTTGGTGTATAGTTTTTCAAAGTAGTTTCTGATTGATACTCTGGATTTCCACACTGTCCATGGTAATATCACCTTTTTGATCTCTTATTTTGGTAATTTGGGTTGATTCTCTCTTTTTATTAGTTTGGCTAATGGTTGATCTATCTTTTGGTTTTGTTGATTTTTGTTGATTTTCTCAACTTCATTAATTTCTGCTCTGATTTTAATAATTTCCTGTGTTCCACTGGCTTAGAGGTTAGACTGTTCTTGTATTCCAAGGACTTTGTGTTATGTCATTAGGTTATTTATTTGGTGATTTTCTGTTCTTCTTATGTGGGCAGTCTGTGCTATAAATTTTTTTCTTAGTACTGTCTTTAGGGTGACCCAGAGATTTCGATATGTTTTTGTGAATTTTTTAATTTCTCCCCTTCTACTATGACCCATTCCTTGTTAAGCAGTGTGGTCTTCAGTCTCCATGTGTTTACATGGTTACTCTGGTCCTTCTTAGAGTTGATTTCTAGTTTCATTTCATTGTGGTCTAAAAAGATGCAGGTAATTATGATACTTTTTAAAAAAAAATTGCCAGTGTTTGCTTTGTGGCCCAGAATGTGGTCTATTCACAGAGATAAAATGAAAATAAGACGCATATAAACTGAAAGAAAGCATGAAAAAGCATCAAAGACCTAAACTTATGAACAGGGGAATCATGGGAAGGAAAAATAGCAAAGAAACAATGAGCTACCACAATCCCATAATAATAGAACTCACCAACAGAGAATTACAGAGATTACCAGAAGAAAAATTCAGATCTTTAATAGTAGAAATGATACAAGGTTTCCAAAAAGAATGCAGGGAGAACTGGAAATAAATAAAGGAACAAATAAACAAAGAATCTGACACTCTGAACAGCAATCAAAGAGAAGCCTTGAAGGAATTGAAGGACGTGAAAGATGCAATAGTTGAAGTGAAGGCATTAATACAACCTATCATTCATTTATTAACTGACTCTTCCAAACTGGTTTTTTAGTCTGTAATCCTTGTCATGTGTTTTCACTAAGGTCCTGTTCCTTTAGCTCTTTTCAGATAATATTTAGAGAAAGATTTCCTTGAATCCAGAAGTTTTAAAAAGAAAAAAAAAAAAGAAATTTCTCCCAGTTTTTGTAATTTGGCTATATAGTCCTCCAAATATAAACAATAATTTTAAACACTGCAATAGCCTTTACTTTCTGCTTACACTCAGTTTACAGATCTTCCATAGTTAAGAGTTTGGTGAGCTACTCAGGTATTTTATATCCATGTATTGTTTCCTAGTAATGCATGTGGCTTTTTATATTCCCTGGTGTACACAGGTACTTTTGAATACCAACATTTCCCTATGAAACTGTCACCCTTTCTCACTACCAACCTGATTTTGGACTGTTCTAATACATCTCAATTGTAACATTTTAATTGGGGATACCAAAAATATTCTCATTATCCATTTACCTTAAGATGGTTTTGAACAGTGTTTAACACTTGATCAGCCTAAGTGATTGTCAAGTTAAGTGAAACAGAGAGCATCACTTTGCATTATGACCTTCACATAGCTTCAGCTACCTTAGAACAGACAAAATAATTTGCTGAAAACCTTCTTTGCTTTTCCAGGACCAGGAACCAGGGTCCTGCACTGGTAACAAATATATAATAACTATCATCTTCTAGACCACTATCAAGCTTGATAAAAGGTGTTGTAAGAGCCAGTCAAACCACTACAAAGCTTTCTTACCATTTTTTTCTTTTTTTATTGGTGTATTGTTATCATACATGATTATGACATTCAGAGTGAAACAGGCATACACATATAACACTTGATGAGCCTTTCCCAAATCCCACCCCACTCCTTCACCCTCTCTGTGCATGATATTGCAATAGGCATTGATAAATTTGTGTATGTACATCACATCCATTGAAGTGGGTTGCTCTTCAAGCCTCCTTTACCTTCCCAGCTCTTTCCTTTAGATCTCCTCTGTCACTCCAGTAGGTTTTATCCTCCTTTTTCTGGAGTCTCTCCTGTATCCGTTTCTCCCTAGTTTCCACATATGATAAAACATATTCAGATTTTCATTTTTGTGACTGACTAATCTCACTTATCATAATATTCTCCAGTCCCATCCATTTCCTTGCAAGTGATGTAATTTTGTTCTGTTTTGTGGCTGAGTAGCATTTCATTGTTTACATGTCGCATTTTGTAATCTATGTGTTTGATGATAGACATTTCAGCTGGTTCCATAGTTTGGCAATTATGAATTGTACAGCTATAAACATAGATATGCACACATTACTATGTTAGTCTAGTTTCAATTCTTTTGGGTAGATACCCAGCAGTGGTATAGCTGGGTCATCCCCACTGGTTTCCAAAGTAGTTGCACTAATTTTCAATTCCACCAGTAGCATATGATCGTTTCTGCTTCTCCACATCTTTGTCAGCATGTATTATTGTTTGTGTTTTTAATGATTGCCATTATAATTGAAATAAGTTGAAATCTCAGAGTAGTTTTCATTTGTATCTCTGATTGCTCATGATTATGAACATATGACTTTTGCACAGGGTGAAAAGGTGGAATTTATTCCCATTTTTCTACACATAACCAGTTTTGCCATCACAATTTGTTGAAAACCCTTTTTTTCAGTGTATATTTTTGGCACCTTTATCAAAAATCAATTGGGTGTGAGTGTGTAGAATTGTTCCTGAATCTTCTACTTCATTAGTCTTATTTATTTATTTATTTATTTATTTTTTGTGGTACTGGGGATTGAACTCAGGAGCATTCTACCTCTGAGCAACACCCTCAGCCCTATTTTTTATTCTTTATTTTGAAACCGAGTCTCACTAAGTTGCGGAGTGCCTCACTAGGTAGCTGAGGCTGGCTGCAAACCCGGATCCTCCGGTCTTAGACTCCCGAATGCTGGGATTACAAGCGTGCGCCACCACGCCCGGCTAACTTAAAACTATTAAGACCAATGAAGCCGAGCCGGGTTCATTGGTCTTACCCTGCACAAGAGTAAGTTTCTCACCCTGCACAAGAGTCAACTCAAGGTGTATCAAAGACCTGGAAGTCAGGCCAGAGACCTTGTAGCTACTTGAAGAGGGCATAGGGCCAACACTTCAACACATAGGCACAGGTAAACACTTTCTCAACAAGAACCCCAAATGCACATGATGTACTTTCAGAAACCTATCAAAGTCAATCACTAAACTGAACTTGAGGAGGGAGGGTAAGGGAGTGAGACAGGAATTTGGGAAGGGTTAAATGAGAAATGTGTGCATGTATGCCTTTATCAGTTTGTACCTAACAAAGATGTATGTTTACAATGCACCAATTTTATATAAAAAATAAAAATAATATTCAAAAAAGAAAAACACACACTATGCTTAGCATCATGGTAGAAGTCCAAAAAAAGATGATTTTTGCTCTTATCTTCATATAAATTGATGTATTTGATTAAAGTTTGTTTTTATTTAGTCTTTTATAATCATGGAGTGATATATGATTGATGGGGAAAAGAGAAAATCATGGTTATGAACAATGTGGTACCCTCAGGCATAATGAAGACATTTTAGGGTTTGAAATGTTATTTTTAACAAACAATGACACACAGCTGCCACCAATAATTTTAGAATTTAATTTACAAATATTTCAAGTTGTCTCTTTGACAGTTGCTGCTGACTGAGCATATAGATAAAACGTGAATTTTTTTTACTTCTCTGATATATAGAAGGATGTGGGATGATATGTCCCATGTGATTCTCACTATAAATTGTGTTATATGGACAAAGTAAGGTCAGCAAAAGCAATGCAATATGCTTTCTTGTTACTTCCCCCCTGTTTGAGGTGTGAAATAATTAGTGGTAAATTATTTACTGCTTTTAAATTTCTTCTGTTCTCTATTCAGAAAAAAATATAAAATACGACAATATGTGTACCAAGCCAGCCCTGGCAAATACTTGCCTGGAGCCAGCCCTCAAAGAAGCGGTAGAGCCTGGGGGGTCCCTTGTTAGGTGGGGATTGAGACGAGGTCGAGAGTGAGTGAGTACGCTTACACACCATGTATGTTAAGACGCATCTGTTTTAATTCATCTCACGAGTGATATTTATGCTCATCACAACAAGGTATACAAAAAACAGAATTTTTACAGCCTTGTTTTTTCCTAGAGTTAAGTGCATACATCTTTAACTGGAAAGGCTATTTCCTATAGTGTTTGCTAAGATTAGGGGAACAGTGGAAAAAATACAAAAGTGTAAATGAATTATTCTTTTAGTAGAGAGCAGGAGCAGCAAAGGAGGAGCAGGGGGTAAAGGTTAAAAGCGAAGAGGAACTATTCATTAGATAAATCTTTCCTATTTGCTCAGGCAGCTAAAAGGTAGTTAGTAAGTTTTTAGGTAAGCAGAAAGTTTGGCAATTTTTCTGTCTTGAAGCTTCCTTTACTTATGATAAGAAACCTAAGTTCCCTTGACTCAGCTGCTGGTAATTGTAGAGTTAATGGATACCTCTGAGCCAGGCCTAGGCCTTTGTTCTCCTGATAACTGCATCCTGAGCCTCTTAAAAATCTTTTTTAATGTGGAAGCAAAGCCCAAATTTACAGAATAAAATAATGTAAAGTGAGAAATGTCACATGTCCCTTATTTAGCAGGCTGAGCCTTGCTCTAAGCCTTAACTGGTTAAGGTAATGCCGCAAATACTTGTGTACCTACTACCATTCTATTCTAAGTTGTAAATCCCCAAACCCCAGTACTCTTTTCAGGCTACTTCACAGCTAACGATTTGCTTTAAAAGGTGATTACAAGAGTTGAATACTTCAAATGCCAGGATTCTAGTAAATTTGGGCAAAATCATAATTTTATTTCTGATATATTAGGTAAGAAGTTTCAATCTGTGTTCAGAACCACTTACCCACCATCACTTGGTGCTATTTTCCTTCTGACATGTAGCTGGCATTACCTCTCAATTGATTTCTCATTCAAACTAATATGCCCATATATGTCTGAATAGACATATATGGTTTGTATAGTTCAGTGAATATAAATAAAAAAGTAGTATGTCACCTAACTCCATGTAAAAGACATATCCATATTGCTGCTCCAGCCAGTCTAGGGCACCTTCTGTAAATAAAAACACATAAGTGTACTAAAGTATTAAGATATCTTGAAAGAAGACTATACAGAGTACATCTAGGAAGTGAACATGCATACATAGATATATATTAATTTTATATAAAATATTTGTTTGAACACATTAAAGAAATACCAGGACAGCAAGTACTTATGGAACTAAGATTCAAGAAAGGAAGGAAGCTCATAGAGAATAGAACATCTGCATCTGTTTTTTTTAAATTATTTTTTCATTTGCATGTGGTAACTAAGCAATTGAAAAGCTAACCCAATATTTCAGAATTTACTTGAGTTTGCAGGACTTGCACTGGAATCCAGTGTTAATCAAGACGTAGGACCTTAGTAACGACAGACTTTTGAAACAAACCCTGATAAGCTATACCTTATGTAAAAAGGGTAGTACACAACAAAGGCCAATACTTACAAAGACTGGAATCCAATTTTTAATCGATAAAATCCCTGATTGTATCAAGAAAATCTATTCTCAATTGCCTGCCAGAAGCAAAAATTAATAATCTGTTGTAGAAGATGATATCAAGTATAACCCCAAATTCTATTTATAACTTTTTATAAAAAATGTCAGGTGATAAAATTATAAGATCTAAAATATATAAGAAATACCCAAATACAATAGAAAAATAAAATAGAAATATTCTTGTAGGTAGTATGGAACAATAGTGAAGTTTTAAGGTACACGATTTTAAAATATGTCAGCAAGTTATGGCCTATTGGACATATCTAGCCTACTACCTGACTATGCAAACAAACTTTACTGGAATACAATCATGATAATCTATTTACTTATATCTATAGGTTTTTTAATGTTAAGACAGCAAAGATAAGTAGTTTCAAAGGAGATCATATGCCTGTAAATTTGAAAAATATTTAATGTATGCCCCATTATGGTAAAGTTTGTGAACTACTAGTTTAAAGAAAATTTAATTAATACATTCAAGGAAATAAACAAGAAGGTGGAAATTATCAGGAGAGACCTAGCTGGTTACTGTATATTCTCACTGCTGTATCCCAATTAGCCTGATCATACAACTTAGAGGAAGGAATATTTATTTGTTCTTGTTTCTTTGGAGATCTCAGGGCTCAGTCCACATGAGTCCAGGGTGCAGAGGTAGAACTTATGTCATGGCATTTGGAAGCAGAGAGAGGGAGAGCACAGGGTCTCTTCTTCTCACCATGGAGTCCAGAAGTAAGACCAAGCAAGCAAGCAAAGGGGTTCAAAGATAAAAGCACAGTCCCTAAGACCATACCCCCAGGGACCCACCTTCTCTAGCCATACTCTACAGGACCAGGTTACAATGGATTTATCTAAAGATGAGACTATAACCTCCATGACAGAAACATATCAACCCTGAATATGAATTCATGAGATTTTCAGGAGTCACTCTATATCTGACAATAACACCTATAAACATGAAAAATAATAGAATAGAAAATTCAAAACTGAAGAAATGCAATAACTGAAATTAAATCGCAATGGATAGATGTGATAAATTAAGAACTTCTGAAAAGATAATTAGATGAACATGGAGCTAGCAGCAAAAAAAAAAAAAAACAAAAACAAAAAAACCAGAAAAGTGCTTAAAAGATATCTATTGATAAGATTGTTTTCAGCAAAATAAAAACAATATGATATAGAAAGGGAATGAAGACCAAAAAAAAGGTAAATATCTTTGTAAATATACATATATATCCAGTGTTTTATATTCATGGAAAACACCAAAAATATCATAAGAAGAGGTCCACTGAGATATAATGCTCTCAGATCCTTTTGCTGTCCAGAAAGTTGTAAAAGTGTTAATTTATACCAGATTTTAATAAATTGAGGATGCATGCTATAATCTCTAGATTACCAATAAAAGAATAGGAATATATTATATAACTGGAAAGTTAACAAAACCGTAGAATGACATGATAATAAAATGCTTAATCCAAAATAATTACCTTATCAATTGAAAACCAATAGTAAGATAATAAGTAAACAAAAATATGCTAAGTACATTAAATATACATGTACTAAATAATCAAATTCAAAGAAAAACTATTGTCAGAATAAAATAAAATGTGCACAAACATTGTGCACCTCAATCTCCTAAGACATAATTTTGTGTCTTTCTAAGATACAATGTCACCTGTGTTGAAGTACCTCCATTTCTCTATTTTGGATAAAATGTTATGTTTTAGACACAGTATCTAGCTTACTACACATGGAACTGATGATATAGCTAGTACCTTCCCATACAGCACCCTTAATAATGGAAAATGAGAACAGATAAATTATTTCCAATTTCTTTTTTCATACACTACTTAAAGCTGCTGTTTGTCCATGAAATACTTGTAAAATTTACTGTATGATAAGCAAAAACAAGTTTGTTGAATAACCTTCTTGCTTCTTGATAACTCATTAAAAGTTATGGCCAGTATCAGAGGACCTTATAGAATATTGCTTTCCATTTTTGTTTGTGTTGCTTTTTCATTTTTCCTTATAGTCTCTGACCTAGAATTAAATCTAAATTGGTAAAAATTGAATGCAATGGACAAATTCCTAGCAAAACCCAATTTAAAGAAACCAACACAAGAATAAGTACATTTTCTGAATAGATATATATCTAATACAGAAGTTCAATTCAGAACACAAAACTTTCCTATGAAGACAGTACTAATGCTGTGAATTTTAGTAAACACTTAAAACTGAAATAAAATAAATATTTAAAAAACCTTACAAAGGAGAGGAGGATCCAAGATGGCGACTGAGTGAAATGCCTTTCCCAAATGCTGTGATTTGGATCTAAATTTACCATAAAAAGAACTTTTTAACAGAAGAAAAAAAAGTGAAATTTGAACCACAAACAAATAAAGAAGATCAAGGAAGCAGAGCAGGGACAACAAAGGACACCACTGCGCAGTGATCCGCGCTCCACGTGGATCCCCACCAGCCCGGCTCTGCCGGGGTGGATCAGAGCCGGGCTCTGCAGCGAAGAAGTAGGCTGTGGAAAAACAGGACCAGGAGCCGTGGGGACCACCCAGACGCTGAGAACAGCAAACCCCAGGACACAGCACTCCCGGCACCCCACGCCGCACCCAGGCGAAGACCAGAACACGTGGGGCATTCAGCATAAGCGCCCGCGGGTCTGGGGTCTGTCCCAGCACATCGCCTCAGCGCAGAACTGTGACCACCCAGAGCCTGAAATAAGACACAGCTTCTTAACGGAAGCTTGAGAGTGAAACGGGAGCAGAGGATCTGAGTCCAGGAGGAACAGGGGGAGCCGGCGTGCCGTGGAACAGCGGCCGCCATCTTTCCTGCTAGCCCTTCCCAACCAGCCTCCTGCCATCTAGCCAGACTATCACCAACCTGCGCCCCCCAGCGACCAGAGGAGAAGGCCGAGCAGCTGGGATCTGGAATCGCCAAGCAGAGGCTTGGTGCAGGCCTCAGGTTCTACGGAACCCGGGCATGAAGCTGTCACAGTCACCCAGACACCGAAAACTACAGGCACCTTGGCAGATCCAATGACCTGGCCTGGCGTGGAATGACATAGACCCCAGGAAAAACAAGGGAGTGGGCGCCGCAAAAGCGCGCGGCAAACTGGCCGGTGCCACCTGGCGTGCCAGCCACTTCCAGCCAACGCCCTGCCAGCTACGCAGACCCCCACTGTCCTCTTGCACCCACAGCGAGCAGAGGTGAAGCAGGCAACAACGGAAATCCGAGCAGCAGCAACCTGTAAGTGGTATTGGGCCCCTAAGGTGCGGGACCCTTATAAGAAGGATAGACACAGGTGCCCGCCTTTCTACGGGTGTACATAGGGCATCTGAAAAGGCCTGGCTTGTAGACTGTACTCCTGCCATCAGCAAAGGCAGAGAGAGAGACACAGCCAGGCCCCGTGGAGAGCCCCGAGACAGAAGCCAGCAGCGGGAGAGGCACCAATGAAACCCCCTGCCTGCACTTACGGCAAATAAAAGTGATACAGACACACTCGAAAATTTAAGCTCGATACTTACGAACTAGCAGGGTGTTTGTTCTAGTGGTTGGTTGCTGTTTTTACCTTTCGGATTTTTTGTTTTTGTTTTTGTTTTGTTTTGTTCTGTATTGTTTTTGGTATCAAGGTTTATTGGTTTTTACTCAGTTTCTGTTCTGTATTGCCTTGGTTTACTTATGTTTGTTTGGGTGATTGCTTGTTTTCTTTTTACTTGCTTAACTTGTTGAATCTCCTCCTTTTCCCTAATACAAGCTTCCCCTCCCTCTCTCCCCCCTATATTCCTCTCCTCAACACTGTACCTCCTCCCTTCTCTTTTTCTTTTTATTTCTTGTCTCATATCAAGACTGTCTCATACTCCCACACTCAAAACTCTATATTGATTACTAGAATCTCCTGTCATATCTACTAACACTAATCTTTACAATAGATCTCTGCAACACACTCAATCTCTTATTCCGCTGGAACATACCTCTTCTTTACCCTATTCCTGCATTCATCACTGTGACCTTTCACCCAACCTTTATCACTGATTACAACCTGTCCCTGTATACACCCTCAGACACCTCTAACCCCCTCTACAGAGTTTGGATGTGAAAACTTACAAGAGCAGCAAAGATATAAATCTAAGAATAGGCGAACCATGGGAAGGAAAAATAACAAAGAAACAATGAGCTACCACAATCCCTCAATAACAGATATCACCAACCCAGAATGGCAGAAATTACCAGAAGAACAATTCAGATCTTTAATACTAGAAACAATACATGATTTTCAGAAAGAATGTAGGCAGAGCTTTAGAGAAATAAAGGAAGAAATAAAAGAACAAATAAAAAAAGAATTTGATGACATGAAAAGGAACCAAAGAGAAGCATTGAAGGAAGTGAAAGATGAAATAACTGAAATGAAGGCATCAATTCAAACTATAAACAGCAGATTAGATCACATGGAAAATAGAATATCACTCTTAGAAGATGACTATGCCAAAAACGAATCTATAGTACACAATTTAGAAAAAAAATACATCAATATGAATTAGACATAGAAGAGATCTGGGCCAATTTTAGAAGAGCTAACCTAAGAATAATAGGCATAGAAGAGGGATCTGAAGTTGAAACTTTTGGAATAAACAATCTCTTCAAATAAGTAATATCAGAGAATTTTCCAAACATAGAAAGAGAAGTCAACACACAAGTACAGGAAACATACAGAACTCCCTCAAGACAGGACCAAAGAAGAGGCTCACCATGCCACATAATAATCAAGTTGACCAACATAGAGGCCAAGGAGAGAATTTTAAAGGCAGCAAAAGTAAAAGGCCAAGTGACATTTAGAGGCAAGCCAATTAGAATCACTCCAGACCTCCCGAATCAAGTCATGAAAGCCAGGAGAGGCTGGAGTAACATATTCCAAACTCTGAAAGAAAATAACTTGCAGCCAAGATTCTCATACCCAGCAAAACTCTCTCTTAAAATTGATGGGGATATAAAAACCTTCCATGACAAACAGAAACTGAAAGAATTTATGTCTTAGAAACCAGCACTAGAGAAGATACTTAAAGAGAATAACTACAAAGAACTAATGAATACATGTCAGAACCAGAGAAACAACAATTTCCAGGAAGCAAACAATTAAACAAGAAGAATAAAATCCACTCAAAACAGAAGTCAAAACTCAAAATTTTAGGAATCAAAAACCATCTCTCAATAATCACATTGAATATAAATGGTCTCAATTCCCCAATAAAAAGGCACAAGGTGGCAAAATGGATCAAAACCCAGAATCCATCTATATGCTGCCTACAAGAAACACATCGAACAAGCAAAGATGCCCACAAGCTAAAGGTGAGGGGCTGGAATAAGGAAATCCATGCCAATGGTACCCGAAGACAAGCAGGAGTAGCAACTGTGGTATCAGATAAATTAAACTTCAAGCCTAAGCTTATCAGAAGAGACAAAGCAGGTCATTTTTTACTAGTAAAAGGAACAATCCAGCAAGAGGAAATAACAATTATCAACATTTCTGCCCCAAATGCAGGTGCAGCCACTTTCATAAAACATACTCTGTATGATACAAAGACACACACAGACCCCAATACACTAATACTAGGAGACTTCAATACTCCTCTTACATCTCTAGACCATTCCTCTAAACAAAAGATCAGTAGAGATGCCTCAGACCTAAAGGATACCATAAACCAAATGGACCTATTAGACACATATAGACTTAGACTCTTTCACCCAACTGCAGCTGAATTCACATTTTTCTCAGCTGCACATGTAACCTTCTCCAAAATAGACCACATTGTGGGCCACAAAGCAAGCACTGGCAAATACAAAAAATGCAACATAATTCCCTGCATCTTCTCAGATCACAACGGAGTGAAATTAGAAATTAACTACAAGAAGACCCAAAATAACCATGGAAACACATGGAGACTGAACACCACATTGCTGAATGAAGACTGGGTCATAGAAGAAGTAAGGAGAGAAATTAAAAAATTCCTAGAAACCAATGAAAACAGAGATACAACATATCAAAACCTCTGGGACACCTTAAAGGCAGTACCGAGAGGAAAATTTATAGCACTGAGTGCCCACATGAGAAGAACAGAAAATCACAAAATAAATAACCTAATGAAACAACTCAAAGCACTGGAAAAACAAGAACAGTCTAACCCCAAAGCCAGCAGAAGGCGGGAAATCATGAAAATCAGAGCAGAAATGAATGAAATAGAGAATAAAAAAACAATACAGAAGATCAACAAAACCAAAAGCTGGTTTATAAAAAGTAAACAAGATAGATAAACCATTGGCCAACCTAACCAAAAGAAAGAGAGAATCAACCCAAATTACCAAAATAAGAGATGAAAAGGGTGATATTACCACCGACAGTACGGAAATACAGAGGATAGTCAGAAACTATTTTGAAAACCTATACTCTAACAAAATGGAAAATATAGAAGAAATTGACAAATTTCAGGACACATATAACCTTCGTAAATTGAGTCAAGATGATATCAAAAACTTAAATCATCCAATAACAATCAAAGAGATAGAAACAGCAATAAAGAGTCTACCATCAAACAAAAGCCCAGGGCCAGATGGTTTTCCAAGTGAATTTTATAAAGTATTTATAGAAGAGCTAATCCCAATACTCCTCAACCTATTCCGTGAAATGGAAAGAAACAGGACCCTCCCAAACACATTCTATGAAGCCAACATCACATTAATACCAAAGCCAAATAAAGATAGCTCAAGAAAAGAAACTATAGGCCTATATCATTGATGAACTTAGATGCAAAACTGCTAAACAAGATACTAGCAATGCGCATTCAAAACCGCATCAAGAAAATTATACACCATGACCAAGTCGGGTTCATCCCAGGGATGCAAGGCTGGTTCAGCACCCGAAAAACAATCCATGTAATTCACCACATAAACAGAATCAAAGACAAAAATCACATGATTATTTCAATTGATGCTGAAAAAGCATTTGATAAGATCCAACATCCGTTCATGCTAAAAGCACTTCAGAGAATCAGAATAGAAGGAACATACCTCAACATAATAAAGGCAATATACAATAAGTCCACGGCCAATATCATATTAAATGGACAGAAACTGCAAGAGTTCCCACTAAAAACAAGAACAAGGCAAGAATGTCCATTATCACCTCTTCTGTTCAATACAGTACTTGAGACTCTAGCCAGAGCAATAAGGCAAGAGAAGGAAATCAAAGGGGTAAAGATAGGGAAAGAAGAACTAAAATTATCCCTTTTTGCAGACGACATGATATTATACATAGAAGACCCAATAAACTCAACCAAAAAACTCATAGAACTGATCAACAAATTCAGCAAAGTGTTTGGATACAAAATCAATCTTAAAAAATCAGAAGCTTTCCTGTATGCCAACCATAAATCCATTGAAAAAGAAATTCAGAAAACAATTCCACTCACAATAGCACCCCAAAAAGTAAAAT
Source organism: Graphiurus murinus (assembly GCA_004027655.1). Lineage (NCBI taxonomy): Eukaryota > Metazoa > Chordata > Mammalia > Rodentia > Gliridae > Graphiurus > Graphiurus murinus. The sequence goes on along the minus strand of PVLC010016395.1, from coordinate 19,975 downwards.
ACTTAGGGATAAACCTAACCAAGGAGGTAAAAGACCTCTATAAGGAAAACTACAAAAAGATGAAGAAAGAAATCGATGAAGACCTTAGAAAATGGAAGAATCTAACATGCTCTTGGATAGGCAGAATAAATATCATCAAAATGGCCATCCTCCCAAAACGAATCTACAGATTCAATGAAAATACCAAGGGCGCTCCTCACAGAAATAGAAAAATCAGTCCTTAAATTCATCTGGAACAACAAAAAGCCCAGGATAGACAAAGTAGTTCTTAGCAACAAGAACCATGCAGGAGGTATCACAATACCTGACTTCAAACTCTACTACAAAGCCACAGTAATAAAAACAGCCTGGTACTGGCACAAAAACAGACACACAGACCAATGGAGCAGAATAGAAGACTCAGAAACAGACCCACAGACTTACAGTCAACTGATTTATGACAAAGGAGCCAATGCACTGGAAAAAGGATAGCCTCTTCAACAAATGGTGTTGGCAAAACTGGTTAACCATATGCAGGAAACTAGAAATAAATCCCACTTTCTCACCCTGCACAAGAGTCAACTCAAGGTGGATCAAAGACCTGGACGTCAGGACAGAGACCTTGCAGCTACTTGAAGAGGGCATAGGCCCAACACCTGAACACATAGGCACAGGCAAAAACTTTCTCAACAAGACATCAAAAGCACAAGTAACCCTCAGGAAGATCAATATATGGGATTGCATTAAACTGAAGAGCTTCTGTGCAGCAAAGGAAACTATCAAGAACCTAAACAGAGAGCCCACAGAGTGGGAGAAAATTTTTGCCAGTTACTCTTTGGATAGAGGTCTAATATCTAGGATATACAAAGAACTCAAGAAAATCACAGCTAAGAAAGCAAACAATCCAATCAAAAAATGGGCAAAGGATCTAAATAGACACTTTACAAAAGAAGAAATACAAATGGCCAATAAATGTATGAGGAAATGTTCCACATCATTAGCAATCAGAGTAATGCAAATCAAAACTACCTTGAGATTTCACCTAACTCCAATCAGAATGGCAACTATCAAGAACACAAATAACAACAAATGCTGGCGAGGGTGTGGAGAAGTGGGAACCCTAATACATTGTTGGGATTGCAAACTAGTGCAACCTCTCTGGAAAACAATATGAAGGGTCCTCAGATGAATGGGAATGAACTTACCATATGATCCAGCAATACCACTTTTGGGTATCTACCCAAAAGAATGGAAACCAAACTATCAGACCAACGTATGTGCATCTATGTTTATAGCTGCACAATTCACAATAGCCAAAATATGGAACCAGCCAAGATGTCCATCGACAGATGAATGGATTACAAAACTATGGGATATGTACACAATGGAATTTTACTCAGCCATAAAGAACAAAATCATGTTATTTGCAGGGAAATGGAGGGAACTGGAAAACATTATGTTAAGTGCGATTAGCCAGTCACAAAGAGTAAAGAAGCATATGTTCCCCTAATTTGCGGATGCTAGGGAGAAGATGGGGCATAAGAGGGTCTCCAGATGAAAAAGAGAGACCCTAGAAAGCAAAGAAGTTGATTTAGCTGAGGGGGTTGGACGGGGGTGGGGGGGGACACAAATATATATCACGGTCACTCACTAAACTGAACTTGAGAGGGAGGGAGGGCGAGGGAATTTAGGGAAGGGGTCAAATGAGAATTGTGAGCACATGTATCATTATCAATTTGCACCTAACAAAGATGTATGCTTACAATGTATGAATAAAAATAAAAATTAAAAATAAAAAAAAAACTTACAAAGGAGAGGAAAAAAAAGATACCATCCACCTCATTTTAAGAAACCAGTTTAAATTTGTTACTAGAATATAAAAATTGTGTCATAAGAAAATAATATTACACGCCAATATTTCTCATGTACATAAGTATAGAAAATCCAACCAAATAGCAAACTGAATCTAGTCATGCATGAGAAGGGAAATATATAATAAAAATTTGATTTATTATAGAAATATAAGGTTAGGTTAACACCCCAAATTAATAGATTTCTCTCATAAATAGAACAAGATATGTTAAAAAGTATCAAAAAGCAATTAATAAAATCTAATGTCTATAGTGATCTAAACTCTTAATCAAAGAGAAGGGAACTGCTTAATCTGATAAAGATATTTACAAGTCGGGCTTGGTGGTGCATGCTTATAATCCTAGTAAGTGGGAGGCTGAGACAGTAGGTTTGTGGCCAGCCTCACATACTTAGTGAGACCATCTTTAATTTAGTTAGACCCTGTTTCAAAATAAAAAATAAGCCTGGGGGTGTAGCCTGAAGGTAGAATGGTCCTGGATTCAACCCCCAGTACCATAAAAAGAAGGATATTTATAGAAAATTAAACCAGACACTATATTTAATTGTGAAATATTGGAACATTTACATTAAGATCAGAAAGCCCATTGTAATTATCTCTATTTCAAAGTGTCCATGATGAATCACCAAGAAAACTGCTTCTTGACAGGGGAAGAAAAAGCAGTGAAAAATTCAATGAAAGTTGAAAAGTGGCAGAATCAGAATGAAAATAAAGAGGACTCCACATGCCAGCACCAAGCCCCCAGAGACCTCCAGCAAAGAAACAGTGTATTTGAGGGAGGCCAGCAACTACAGATCATCATTGAATGTGCTCATCATTTTACTCCATAGTCAACAGGAACCTATCTGCCCAGGCAACCCAGCCAGTTCCTGAATCTGTGACTGAACCCATCTTTTCCAGCAGCGATCCAGAGCAGCTCCCATAAAGACCATAAGTTAACAACCTATCCCAGTAAGAGACTGCCCTGTGTAGCTACAGGGACTTGCCTGGCAAGGAAATACTCACAGGGGTCTGAAACTGCAAATTACCCCTGTGGAGGTAGGGGTGGGGACTATCATCAGACACAGCAGAAACATGAATTATCAGATAGCCCGTAGACACATTCCTGCAGGAGGGAACTGCAGTCTGCAGTTTGCTGAACCATTGGAGGGTCTCTAGGGACCACCATGGAACACTCAGTCATGGTCTCTGGGGGAAAATAGCTCAGCCTAATCAACTGCAGTCTCAGAAAACAGTGAGTTTTTGTCTGGCCATGTTCTGGTGCTGTAAGCATCAGTGCCAGAGGTCATCAAGTGCTCCTGTGATTTCAGCTGCCTAGAGCAGGGGTGGTGTCCCTGGGGATAAGGAACTGAGCCACCCAAACCCCTCACCCGCGCATGGAACTGTGATATCTCTCCCTACCAGACCTTAGGCCTTGGACAGAGAGCAACAGTAGTGCCATCTTGTCCAGGCCACACCAAGAGGCCAGGGGCCTGTCACTTTATTACAACTACAGAATGGAACTCAACACTCTTCATCAGCAAAGTTTGTCCCTGACATGAATGCATGATAGTGACTGAAAGGGGCAACAAAAGCTCAGCATAAAATAGAAATCACCAGCTTTGCTGAGCCTACACCCACTGACCAGAAAGGCCAGAGGTCAGGGTTCTGCAATATCAAGGGCTTATAATTAGCAGAGCAGTGATGATGTCTGAGGTGCATTAAGTCCCAAACAACAGGCTCCATGCTCTTAACAGAGCATAGTCTCTAGCCCTGCAGAGTTTGGGCCTGGAGTGAACAGCATCCTGCATCTAATCAGATACTCTTGTTTGCCTGCACTAAGACCTATATCTAGTTAAAGAGGCTATGGGGGACAAACTCAAATGTTAGATTATATGAGTCAGATTGGTAGAGGTAAATATATACCCTTATGCTAGACCCTATTATAGAGGGAAAACAGATAGACACAGGGCTCACACATGAAGTAGAAGAAGGTGCCAAGGCAACAGAAACACAAAAGTTAGGACACTGAAAATATGAGAATGAGGAACAGTGAAGAAACAATAAACTCCCACAACTCAACAACAAGGGAGATTACCAATATTGATCTGCAGGAAATGCTAGGAGAATTCTGAATATTGATCTTCAATGTTATGAAAGGTCTCAAAGAAAGTATAAAGGAAATGAAGGAAGAAATTGAGGCTTTAAGAAAGAAACATTGAGTGAAATTAAGGAATCAATAAATTAATTGAAGACCATAATAGAAACCATCTCTGGCAGTGAGATCACATGGAAAACAGGGTATCATTCTTGGAAGACAGTTCATTCAAAACTGAAAAAATGGTCAACAATATGCAGAAATTATTAAAACAACACAATCTAAACATTCAAGAAATATGGTACAATATGAAACTTCTATATCCAGGAAAGATATCATTTAAAATTTATGGAGAAATAAAAATGTTCCATGACAAGCAGAAACTTAAAGAATTCATGACTACCAAGCCAACAGTAGAGAAAATATTTAAAGAAATAAAACACAGAAGAAAAAAGAAGCAAATTCCAGAACCACAGAAGAGGTGAAGTCCACTAGGTGGGCAACTAAGCAAAGGAGAAATAACACTACATCAATCAGAAAATAGACCACAAAATGACAGGAACCAAAAATTATATTTCAATAATAACACTGAACGTCAAAGTTCTTAAACCCTCAATTAAAAGATATAGACTGGCAATATGGACTACAAAACATAATCCAACTATATGCTGTTTGCAAGAAACTCACTTTACAACCAAAGATATTCATACACTAACGGTGTACATATGGAAAAAATATACCATGTAAATGGAGATCAAAAAAAAATGAGGGATAGCAATGCTCATATCCCAGAAAACAGACTTTAAGCTAAAACACATTAGAAGAGACAAAGCACATCACTGCTTATTAATAAAAGGAACAATCCAAAAAGATGATATAATGATAATCAACATTTATACCCCAAATGCGGATCCATGTATGTTTGTAAAGCAAACTCTTCAGGATATCAGGTCTCAAATGGACCCAAATACAATAATATTGGGAGACTTTAACACAACCATTCATACCACTAGATAGATCTACCAGACAAAAGACTCTTCAGACCTAAAGAAAACTATAAACCAAATGGACCTAATAGACAAATACAGAATATTTCAACCAGCAACATCTAAATACAAATTCTTCTTAGCTGCCCATGGAACCTTCTCCAAAAGAGACCACATCATGAGCCACAAAGCAAGCATCAGCAAATTCAAAAGATGTAATGTAATTCCCTGCATCCTCTCAGATCACAATAGAATGGAAGTAAAAATGAGCAACAGAAAGACCAAAATAAATTACATAAATACATGGTAACTGAATGATACATTCTTGAATGAGGACTGGATCAGAGGAGAAATAAAAACATTTCTAGAATTAAATGAAAATAGAGACACAACATACCAAAATTTACGAGGCACTTTGAAGATGGTGTAAAAATGAAAATTTATAGCACTGAATGCCCACATTAAAAACAAAAACAAAAACAAACAAATAAACAAAAAACAGGAAGTCACCAAATAAACAACCTAATGGCATACCTCAAGGAACTAGAAAACAGGAACCATCTAATCCCAAAGCCAGCAGAAGGCAGGAGATAATTGAAATCAGAGAAGAAAAGGGTGAAATAGAGAATAAAAAACAATTCAAAGGATTGACAAAACAACAACAAAAACTGGTTCTTTGGGAAGATTAGCAAAACTGACAAACACCTTGCCAACCTAACCAAAAGAAAGAGAATCAACCAAAATTATTAAAATCAGAAATGAGATAGGATACAACACCACAGACAATGGGGAAATTCAGAGGGAGGATCATCAGAAACTTTTTGAAAACTTATGTTCCAAACAACTGGAAAACGTGGAAAAATTGACAGATTTCTAGACATCTACCTAAATTGAACCAAGTGGATATAGAAAACCAAATAAACCAATACCAAGCAAAGAAGTAGAAAGAGAAATAGAAAGTGTGTCATCAAAGAAAAGTCCAAGTTCAGAAAGATTTCCAGCTGAATTCTACAACATCTTTTCAGAACTAAATGATTTCAGAACTTATTCCATGAACTCAAAAGAGATGGAATTCTTCCAAACTCTTTATATGAGGCCAGTATCATATTAATACCAAAACTAAATAAAGATACCTCAAGTAGAGAAAATTAAAGACCAATATCATTGATGAATATAAATGCAGAAATTCTAAACAAAATACTAGTCATATGCATTTAAAACCATATCAAGAAAATTGTACACCTAATTTTGGTTTCTACCAAGGAAAGCAAAGCTGGTTCAACACATACACAAATCAATACATGTTATTCATCACATAAATAGAAATAAGGACAAAAATCACATGATCATCTCAATAGATGCTGAAAAAGTGTTTGACAAAATCCAACAGCCATTCATGTTAAAAAATACTGAAGAAAATTGAAATAGAAGGAATGTCTCTCAATATCATTAAGGAATTATACAAAAAACCCAAAGCCAACATCACACTGAATTAGCATAAACTGCAGGGATTCCCTTTAAAATCAAGAACAAGACAAGGATGACTACTATCATCACTCCTGTTTCAATATAGTCCTTAAGACTCTTGCCAGAGCAATAAGACAAGAGGATATAAAAAATTCAATTTGAAAAAGAGTTAAAATTATCTTTATTTGCAGATGGCATGATTCCAAATCTAGAAGACCCAAAAAACTCAATCAAAAGACTACTGGAGCTGATTAACAAATTCAGCAATGTAGCAGGTTACAAAATCCACCTTAAAATCAATAGCTATTCATATGCCAATGATGAATCCACTGAGAAAGAAATCCAGAGAACACTTCCATTCACAAAAGCCTCAAAACAAAAAATACCTAGGAATAAGTCAAAACAAGCAGGTACAAAACCTCTACAATTAAAATTATAAAAGTGTAAAGAAAGAAACTGAAGAAGATATTTGAGGATGGAAAGATTTCTCTTGCTCTTGGATAGGCAGAATAAAGATTAACAAAATGAACATTCTACCAAAACTGATCCACAGAGTCAATGTAATCCCTATCAAAATACCAATGTCATTTTTCATAGACCTAGAAAATTTCATCAAAAATTTTATATGGAGAAACAAGAGACCCAGAATAACCAAAGCAATTCTCAACAATAAGAATCATACAAGAAGCTGGGCATGGTGGTTGCATGCTTGTAACCCCAATACTTTGGAGGCAGAAACCAGAGGATCTGGGTTCATAGCCAGTCTCAGCTAATTGGGGAGGCCTTCTGCAACTTAGTGAGACTCTGTTTCAAAATAAAGAATAAAAATAGGGCTGGGGATTTAGCTTGGAGGTAGAATACCCCTGAGTTCAATCCCCAGTACTGGAAAAAAAAGGAATTGTACAGGAGGCATCACAATTTCTGACATCAAATTATACTACAGAGCTATAGTAATTAAAACAGCATAATATTGGCACAAAAGCAGACATATTGACCAATGGAACAGAATGGAAGATACAGAAACAAGTCTACAGACTTATAGCAAATAGATTTTTGACAAAGGTGCCAAACACATATGTTGGAGAAAATACAGCCTCTTCAACAAATGATGTTGGAAAAAACAGTTATCCATTTGTAGAAAAATGGAACTAAATCCTTTCCTCTCACCCTGAACAAGAGTCAACTCAAGATAAAAAAAAAATGCCTGGACATTAGACCAGAGACTGTGAAGCTAGTTAGAGGAGTACATATTTCCATTACTTCAACATATAGGCAAAGGCTTAAACTTCCTCAATAAGATCCCCATAGCTCAGGAAATTAAAATGAGAATTAATAAGTGGAATGACATTAAATTAAAATGTTTCTTCATATCAAAGGAAACCATCAAGAGACTGAAGAGAAAGCTCACGAAATGGGAGATCTTGGCCAGCTATCCCTCTGACAGAGTACTAATATCTAGAATATACAAATAACTTTAAATACTTTATACTAAAAAAATCAAGAAATGGCTCATTGATACATGAAAAAATATTCAACTTCATTACCACTCATGGAGATGCAAATCAAAACTACACTTAGGTTCCATCTAACCCCAATCACAATAGCAATCACCAAGAAGTCAAATAACAATAAATGTTGGTGTGTGGGAAAATAGCAACTCTTCTATACTGCTAATGGGTTATTTTAAACTAGTTAAGCCACTATGGAGATCAGTGTGGAGATTTCTTAGAAAACTGGGAATGGATTCACCATATGACTCAGCTAAACCACTCCTCAGTGTCTTTTCAAAGAGTTTGAAACCAGAGAACTACAGTAATATATGCATACTCATGTTCATAGCAGCACAATTCACAGTGGCCAAATTATGGTGCCAACCTAGGTGTCCATCAACAGATGAATGGATTAAAAGATTATGTGAAATATATACAATGGAATTTGACTCAGCAATAAAGAAAAACAAAATTATGTCATTTTCAAGAACATGGAAAGACCTGGAGAGCATTATGTTAAGTGAGATGAGCCAGTCACAGAAAGTGAAGGGTCATATAGTTTCTCTAATATGTGCAAGCTAGGGAATAAGTGGGATATAAGAGGGACTCCAGATATTGGAACGGAAACCTCAGTGGAGACAGGTAGGTGGTCTAAGAAAAGGGGAGGTTTATTAATGGAAGTAAAATCATAGACTATGTGTATATATATGAATATACCAATGTCAATCTCAGTACTCTGTATTGGGAAGGGGGAAAATGGAGAAGAATGTGGGGGTGCCCACCAAGTGCTATGTGCATGTATTTCATTGTCAACATGATTTATGTTATGTTGTGAGACCATAATACACCAATAGTTCACATTTAAAAATAATAAACAAGGGAATGGAGCCCAAGATGACATCTGATTGAAACAGCTCTTCTCAGGTACTGTAGAACTTGAATCAAAAGTTCCATAAAAGCAGTTTCTTTATGGAAGAAAAAAAGGAGCAAAAAAGTGAACAAAGTAAGGAAAATTGAAGTGCAGCTGAACAGAACCCAGAAAGAGGACCAGAGAGAGTGAAGGAGCCTGAGCTCGGCTGCTGCCATTGAGCCAAGCACCCAGAGCAGGGTCTACTTGCACTGAGACATGTAATGACCTCCTGCATATCCAACAATCATATGTGGAGTAGGCAACTCCAGAGTTCCACACCCTAATCAGGAGGCATATCCCTACATGATCGACAGTTACCGGGATACCTGGGATGAGCAGATTAAGCCTGTAGCAGGGACACCTCAGCTCACTTCTCCCTCAAGAGCCAGAGCAGCAATCAATGCAATCAATGATGTTAGCTGCGTGCCTGTGGCAAATGTCAAACTCAGTCGCCTGCTCCTCTAGTAATTGGATAGGAGCAGAAGTGTGGCAGGGACCCAGAACACACAGGGCACAGATACCTTACAGGCCCCCTGAAAATGCCCTGCATTTAGACTGCACACCTGCCACTTGCAAAGGCAGAGACAGACATGCATATAGGGCCTGTGGAAAGTGTGGAGCCTTGGGCTTACACTGGATCCAGATCCAGTGACATCCATTGCTTAGGGAATAAGTGGGATACAGGAGGGACTCCAGATATTGGAAGGGAAACCTCAGTGGAGACAGGTAGGTGGTCAAAGAAAAGGGGATGGCTGTTGGCCCATATTACCTTGATATTACCTTGTCCTTGTTGTTCACCACTGCTGCCCCAGCATTCCTTTGTCCATTTTGCATACAACTGCTCCTATCCATGAACGATACTCAATCACTTTGGTTCATGGGTTGATCTCTTAAGCCCCTTTGGACTGAAGTCACTTCTTCCAAGACTTCAGTACAGTCATGCACCAGAGCCTCAGCCTCTAGGATGGGCAGTAAAATAGCTGGATTTAAAGTGACAGGGTTCTGAAAGAGTATGTGGGGAATATCTAGCAGGAGTCTTTGGTAATGGGCCAGCTGGGCATTGGTTATCCACTGGTGTGCAGGTTGCTTTGGAATCCCCTTGATGGCATGTGGGGTAGTTATGGTTCATCCTAAACCAATAAGGCAGTGGCTGTTATCATTTGGAGGCATGGAGGCCATCCTGGTGCTACTGGATCCAGTTTTTTGATAGGTAGGCTACCAGTCATTTCCAAGGTCCCAGGGTCTGAGCCAGTACCCACTTTGCTATTCCCTTTTTCTCATTGATATAACAGAAAGGGCTTTGAGGGGTCTGGTAAGGCCAGGGCAGGAGCCTCCAACATAGCTTTTTGGAGTTGGTGAAATGCACTCTCCATTTTGGGGGTCCACGTCCAGTTTTTATCTCCTCTACTCCCTCGGTAAAATGGTTTTGCTATCTCTGTGAAAATTGGGATCCATAGTCTGCAGTAGCCCACCAATCCCAGGAACTCCCTCACTTTTCTCCAGCTGGTGGTCACTGGGATCTTTAGGACAGTCAACTTCCTTGCCTCCGTGAGCCATCTGAGGCCCCTTTTAGTTTATAATCCACGCAGGTAACTTCTTCATGGAATATGAGGCCTTATTTGCACTAGCCCAGTATCCTAGCAATCTTTGGACACTCTTGGGCTCAGTGTCCTTTCTCTCTCCAATATACACACTGTTCCTTTTCTAACAGTGCAGTCTTCTGTTGTCCTGCCAGGCCCTTCTCTGCCTGCCTCTCTTGTCCCTGTCCCCCCTTTGCCCTGTGAAAAAATATCCTAGCCAATTCCCTATCTTCCAGTCTCATGTGCTCCTGTCTCTCTTCGGGGGTTTCCCTGGTGTTGTACACCTTTCCTGCTACCCAGAGCAGGTCTGGAATAGTTTGGTCCCCAATCTATTCAGCTTCTGAACTTTTCTCCTGGTATCTGGGGCTGCCTGATTTACAAAGGCTAAAATCATTATTGCCTTTGATTCCTCTGCCTGGGGATCCATAGGGGTGTACTGCCTAAAGGCATTGAGAATTCTTTCTAAAAAGACTGTGGGGCTCTCATTGGGTTCCTGTTTAACTGCACATACCTTGGCCAAATTAGTCGGCTTTGTAGCCACTGAACAGAGACTGGCCATTAGAACCTGGTGGCATACTCTGAGATGCTCCCTACCTTCAGCCTGGTCAAAGTCCCAATTTGGGTGAGTCAGGGGAAAGGTCTCATCAATGAGATTCAGCTGGGTGGTCGGTCTTCCGTCATCTTCCAGCACCAGCCTCCTGGCTTCAGTCAGGATCCTCTCCCATTCTGAGAGATAATGTTGGGATCCAAAGTCCCCTCTGGGGCTATCCCACATTGATACTTAGGAGACATAAATATATTTAACTAATAAAGAAGCCAGTAATAGTTAATATAACACATAAGTTAATAATTTTTTAACTTAACCTTAACATATAATAGAACACTTAAAGCAAACCGATATAGACCAGGTCTTAGTGATGGATTTCTCAACTGTACTAAAACATAGATGGCAGAAGTTTTAGTAATTCAAGATACTAATATAATACACATTGCATAGAGAGATCACTTATTAGTTAACTTGCATGTATATATAAAGCCCATATACCTTTACCTTTACAAGCTCTCATAGAATATTTAGATGAACCTAGATACATAGCATGTTTAGCTCTCAAATATATACACATCAATGGCCACATATATAGGGTGTCAAATATAGTAACCCAAGGTTATAGCTGTTAATTTAGCCTGAGCTACAAAGTAGTCAATAAACACATATAAAATACAGACCTTGCTAAGATGCAACTTGCTAGGTAATCAAAACAATAAAAATAAGAAATTATTTTGCCAAGGCACAACCTTTAAATTAATCCTTAGTAAATATTAAAGGCACAAAACAGTATTCTTATAAATCTAAAGGACACAGGAAATCATAATTTAGTCATTTAAAATTTTTGCATTATGAAATCCTTTTCCATATGAAAGTGTTTCCTCTCATCTATCACCTCCTTATATCTATGGATATCTCCTATTATTTAACATTTTTTATGTCAACACAAAGGTCTTTTAACTTTATACAATTAAAAAAATCCTTATATTTAAAATAATCCTCACACTAAAACAACCCCTCTAATAGATTTTAATTTAGATAAATTCGTTTAGGTAAGATAAAACACCTAGCACTTAGATAAAAATACTTGGTGTTTTTAATACTTATCTATCAAAACACAGCCTAAGAAAATTTTTAGTCTTATATATGTATAACATTCCTTATCAGAACTTTGATTCTTAGCAACTCATGTTTGGTTAACATTCAAGACAGCACTATTAAACCACTCCTACATAAAAATCACATTTACTAAGTTCAAATATACTGATGTTAAGCCAATATTTTATATTTAGCAATTGATTTTTAGCATTTAACTTACTTATAAAGATACATCATCTATAAAAATTTTACTTATTTTACCCATTTTAATAGCCAGTCAGCACTTTAAGTCACTACATTAACAAATAGAAGATCCTAAGAATAATGAACATTGCAGTTTGAATATCAAATAGGAATTGACACATAACCCTAATTGTTTAACTTGGAAAAAGAACAATTTGTTAACTTTTAATGGCATCTCTTACCTTTTAATAAACTTAAAAAAAATTTTGTTGAAGACAAATCACATGAACTAAAAGGTATTTGGATCCATTTTTTTTAATTTGATGAGCACTCTTTATAAACTAATTTTGGTAACACATGGACAATAGACAACACACGTATGGGTACAAACATATCTCATAGCTTTAGCTTGCCAGGCATTGACTTTTCATAGATAAATAACCAACCAGATGTATAGTTCCCAAAGTTAAAAAAACAACCTATCACAGATGCCTGTAGTAGATTATAGAACAGAGGACAAAAACATGGAAGCCTCCTCACAGAACAAGCCTCCATCTTCTAATTTACATTAGGGCCAGGAAAGGTAACAAAAAATATTTTTAAACTTTTGCCATTTACTTATTTTCTTTAAATGTTAATTAAAAGCACAGGAGGGGAACAATCAACCCACTGTAGTTAAAGCAAAATTCCAGGAGTGCCCCCCAGCACCACGTGGTCAGTCAGTACCCACATGGTCAGCCATCTTAGCTAGAACAATGAGGCAAAAAAACAAAACAATTTAGAGCAGACATTTATAGCAAAAAGTCTTAACAGATCGGTCACTAAAATGCATTGTGTCTGAATGCTCCTCTCTTAGTGCCTTTAAGCACTCATTTTAAAAGGAGACTGAGGTCGACCCGAGGGGAGAAGAGTGAAAGGAAGTGGGAGAAAAGGCAAGAGAGAGAGCGAAAATCTGCTGAATCTATGTCCCATTGCTGGCAGCTGGCTTCCCTAAACCCAGCATTGGTTTTTGCTCGCTTGTTCTCACCCCAAGGTTTCTGGATCAAACAGCCTTCCATGGTGGCCTGCAAGCCACTGCAAAAAGTAAAACTTATGCTGCCAATTTGAGCTGGCCTAGTCCCCAACTCTCAATGGCTCCTCGGGGCCCAGCGTTACTCGGAGGGTCTCATTAAGCCAAGATTGAAAGTCGGCCATTCTGCAGAGGAAATAATGATTAACGTACCTCTTTTACCTCCAGTGAAAGATTACATGCCTGAGTTCTGAAATCAGAAAAGTGGTCAATCATTATAGACAAGTGAGTTGAAGAAGTCCATCCCATTATGGAGTAGAGAACACCTGCCGGTCCAAAGCTGAAATCAAAAGTTAACAACACCATGTGGACGGGGAGGACAGACAAACACTGAACAGAGATAGGCCTTTTTACATTGTGCACTTCCTTTTTAAATTTCCTATGAGAGATCTACCACATTGAGTATACCATGCCACTGGGTCGGTGGGGATGTCTCCCTCACTTCCCAACCGGCGACCCTCCAGCACGTCCACCTAGGTCTTCTGCCAGTCCTCAATTTGGTCCCTCAAATACAAATCAGCTGCCAAACAGGAGGTTGGCTACACAAGCCAAGACACCCTGTGGGCCCCTAGGCCACCAACTCCAAATGGGAGGTCAGCTGTGCAAGCCAAGCTTCGTTGAAGCCCCCTCGGCCACCAATGGAAGGTCGGCTACACAAGCCAAGCCACCCTATGGCCCCCTTGGCCGCCAAATCGAAATGGGAGTTCAGCTACGCAAGCTGAGCCCCCCTACCAGCCAAATGGGAGATCAGCTACGCAAGCCGAGTCTCCCTGCGACCGCGAAATCCAAATGGGTGGTCAGCTAAACAAGCCACACTCCCTGTGGCCAAGCTACCAGATAAACTCCTTCTACCCTGGAGGTGAGTGAAGGTCTTTGGGGGACATGGCTTCCCGGCCAATGCAACAAAATGTTAAGCACAAATCCAGGGTGCCCCACCAAAGAATGTACACATCACACAGAGCACTGTAATATTCAAGAAGGAGATGTTATTACTAATCCGGGTCAGGGTTGAGTCTAACCCAGATTAGGGTTCCACATAAGTATATAGGTGTCATGGCCGCAGAACTGTGAGTAGATATTTAAAAGCTGAAAGTATCCACGCAGATCCAAAAGGCATTCAGAGGCCAACTCAGTTCTATACTTGTATACTTGCAGGGATTTTGTTTTTGTTTATTGTTTTTTTTTTAAATTTCTTACTCTGTTTTTGTTTTGTAAAGCTTGCAAGAGCATCAAAGACATAAACTTAAGAACAGGGAAATTATGGGAAGGAAAATGAGCAAAGAAACAATGAACCACCACAATCCCACAATAACAGAATTCACCAACACAGAATGGCAGAGATTACCAGAAGAGCAATTCAGATCTTTAATAGTAGAAATGATATAAGATTTCTAGAAAGAATGCAGATACAGCTGGAAAGAAATAAAGGAACAAATAAACAAAGAATCTGAAACTCTGAAGAGGAATCAAAGAGAAGTCTTGAAGGAAGTGAAAGATGCAATAATTTAAGTGAAGACATCAATACAAACTATAAACAGTCGATTAGACAACATGGAAAATAGAATATCACTCTTAGAAGATGACCATTCCAAAAAGGAATCCATAGTACATAATTTAGAAAAAAAAATTTTGACAGTTTGAATTGGACATAAACGAGATCTGGGTCAATTTTAAAAGAGCTAACCTAAGAATAATAAGCATAGAAGAGGGACTGGCAGTTGAAACTAATGGAATAAACAATCTTTTCAAAGAAGTAATATCAGAGAATTTTCCAAACACAGAAAGAGAAGTTGACACACAGGTACAGGAAACATATAGAACACTGTCTATCAAGACCAAAGAAGAAGTTCACCACACCACATAATAATCCAATTGAATAATGTAGAGGCCAAGGAGAGAATCTTAAAGGCTACAAATGTAAACGATCCAGTGACATTTAGAGGCAAGCCAATTACTCTAGACCTCCCAAACCAAGTCATGAAAGCTAAGAGGGGATGGAGCAACATATTCCAAACTCTGCAAGAAAATAATTTGCAGCCAAGATTCTCCTACCCAGTAAAAATATCTCTCAAAATTGATTGGAAAGTAAAACCTTCCAGGACAAACAGAAACTGGAAGAATTTGTCTTCCAAACCAGCACTAGAGAAAACACTCAGGTTAACTACAAAGAAGAACTAACAAATAAACATCACAACCAGAGAAACAAGAATTTCCAGAAAGTAAACAACTAAGCCAGGAAGAACAAACACTACTTCATAGAGATGTCAAAACTCAAAGTATCAGGAATTAAAAATCATCTCTCAATAATCATGCTGAATATAATTGGCCTCAACTTCCCAGTAAAAAGACAAAAGGTGGCAAAATGTATTAAAACCCATAATCTACCTATACGCTGCCTGCAAGAAACACACCTTAAAGCAAAGATTCCCACAAACTAAAGGTGAAGGACTGAAGTAAGATAATCCATGCCAATGGAACTCAAAGACAAGCAGGAGTAGCAACTATGATATCAGATAAACTAGACTTCAAGCCTAAAATTATCAGAAGAGACAAAGCAGGTCTTTTTTTTTTTACTAGTAAAAGGAGCAATTCAGCAGGAGGAAATAACAATTGTCAACATTTATTTCCCAAACAGAGATGCAGCCACTATCATAAAACAAACTCTTCATGATATAAAGTCACATTATAGTTCCCAATAAATAAAACTGGGAGACTTCAATACTCCTCTGACATCAGTAGAATGCTCTTTGAGACAAAAGGTCAGTAAAGATGCCTCAGATCTAGAGAATACCATAAACCAAATGAATCTATTAGACACATACAAAATATTTCGCCCAACTACAGCTGAATTCAAATTTTTCTCAGCTGCTCATGGAAACTTCTCCTAAATATACCACATCCTGTGCCACAAAGTGAGCACTGAAAAATTCAAAAATTGTAATGTAATTCCCTGTGTCTTTCAGACCACAATGGAATGAAACTCTAAGAAGACCCAGAGTAACCATGTAATCACATGGAGACTGTACTCTACACTGCTGAATGAGGAATGGGTCATAGAAGAAGTAAGGGGAGAAATTACAAAATTCCTAGAAACCAATGAAAACAGACACATAACTTATCAAAATCTCTGGGACACCTCAAAGGCAGTACTAAGAAGAAAATTTATAGCACTGAGTGCCCATATAAAAAGAACAGAAAATCACCAAATAAATAACCTAATGACACAGTTCAAAACTCTTGAAAAACAAGAACAGTCTAATATTTAGAATAACAAAAAGCCCAGAACAGCCAAAGTAGTTCTTAGCAAAGAGAAGCATGCAGGAGGCATCACACTACCTGACTTCAAACTTTACTACAAAGCCACAGTAATAAAAACAGCATGGTATTGGCACAAAAACAGACACATAGACCAATAAAGCAGAATAGAAGACTTAGAATCAAATCATCACACTTACCGTCAATTGATATTTGACAAAGGAGCCAAAAACATACACTGGAAAAAAGATAGCCTCTTCAACAAATGGTGTTGGCAAAACTGGTTAACCATATGCAGGAAAATGGAAATAAACCTCACTTTCTCACCCTGCACAAGAGTCAATTCAAGATGGATCAAAGATCTGGAAGTCAGGACAGAGACCTTGCAACTACTTAAAGAGGGCATAGACCCAAAACTTCAACATATACGCACAGGTAAAAACTTTCTCAACAAGACCCCAAATACACAAGTAACTCAAAGGAAGGTGAATAAATGGGATTGCATTAAACTGAAGAACTTCTGTGCAGCAAAGGCAACTTTTAAGAACCTCAACAGAGAGCCCACAGAGTAGCAGAAATTTTTTGCCAGCCACTCCTCTGATAGAGTACTAATATCTATAATATACATAAAACTCAAGAAACACACAGTAAGAAAACAAATAACCCAGTCAAAAATGGGCAAAGGATCTAAATAGACACTTCACAAAAGAAGAAATACAAATGGCCAATAAATGTATGAGGAAATGTTCAATATCTTTAGCAATCAGAGAGATGCAAATTAAAACTCCCTTAAGATTTCACCTAACCTCAATCAGAATGGCAATCATCAAAAACACAAAAATCAAATGCTGGCCAGGGTGTGGAGAAATGGGAACCTTAATACTTTGTTGGTGAGATTGCAAATTAGTGCAACCACTTTGGAAAACAGTGTGGAGGATCCTCAGACGAATGGGAATGAACCTATCATATGATCCATCAGTTCCACTTCTGGGTATCTGCCCAAAAGAATGGACACTAAACTATCAGACTAATGCATGTGTATCTATGTTTATAGTTGCACAATTTGCAATTGCCAAACTATGGAAGCAGCTAAGATGTCCATCGACAGATGAATGGATTACAAAACTATGGGAGATGTACACAATGGAATTTTACCCAGCCATAAAGAAGAACAAAATCATTTCATTTGCAGGGAAATGGATGGAACTGGAAAACATTATGCTAAGTGAGATTAGTCAGTCAGAAAAAGTAAAAAATTGTATGCTCTCCCTAATATGCAGAAGCTAGGGAGAAAGTAGGACATAAGAGAGACTCTAGACAAAGAAGGAGAAACCTTTGATGATCAAAGAAGGTGACTTAACTGAAGGTTATGGGGAGGAAGGGAGGGAAACACTGTAATGCACATGATGTACTTTCAGAAACATATCAATGTCAATCACTAAACTGAACTTGAGAAGGAGGGACGGGGAGGGAGTAGGGTGGGAATTGGGGAAGGATTTGTGCATGCATCCCTCTACAGCTTGTACATAACAAAGATGTATGATTACAATGAACCAATAAAATATGGTGAATTCCTAGCCAGTTCAATAATGGTGGGGAAGAAGATGCATAAAGCAAAAAGGAATAGCTAATATTACTTGGTAGAAAAGGATAAATGGAATTTGATTTTAATTATCTATGTTGTTTAAATTTGTCAAGTTAATAGAAGCAGTGAGTAGAGGGGTGCTTGGCAAATACTGGGGAGATAAACCTATGAGAAGTTGATATTTTGGAGTATGATATTTCAGTTACATAATATGAATAAATTCTAGGAATCTGCTATATAACATCTTCAGTCACTTTGTGGAGCAAGAGGAGGGAGAGGGAGTGCGATGGAAACTGGGGGGGGGATTCAACAAGTACTGTGTGCATGTATGCTTCTCTCACCCTGAACTTCATCAAGATGTATAATTTTAATGCACCAATAAAAGTTTAAAAAATAAAACCTTAAAAAATAAAAACTTGATGGGAGAAGATTTTTGCCAGTTACTCTTCGGATAGAGGTCTAATATCTAGGATATACAAAGAACTCAAGAAAATTACAGCTAAGAAAGCAAATAACCCAATCAAAAAATGGGCAAAGGATCTAAATAGACACTTTACAAAAGAAGAAATACAAATGGCCAATAAATGTATGAGGAAATGTTCCACATCATTAGCAATCAGAGAGATGCAAATCAAAACTACCTTGAGATTTCACCTAACTCCAGTCAGAATGGCAATCATAAAACCACGAACAACAACAACTGCTGGCAAGGATGTGGAGAATTGGGAACTCTAATACACTGTTGGTGGGATTGCAAACTAGTGCAACCACTGTGGAAAACAGTATGGAGGATCCTCAGATGTATGGGAATGAACCTACCATATGATCCAGCAATACCACTTTTGGGTATCTACCCAAAGGAATGGAAACCAAACTATCAGACCGACGTATGTGTATCTATGTTTATGGCTGCACAATTCACAATAGCCCAAATATGGAACCAGCCAAGATGTCCATCGACAGATGAATGGATTACAAAACTATGGGATATGTACACAATGGAATTTTACCCAGCCATAAAGAAGAACAAAATCATGTTATTTGCAGGGAAATGGAGGCAACTGGAAAACATTATGTTAAGTGAGATTAGCCAATCACAAAGAGTAAAGAAACATATGTTCTCCCTAATATGTGCATGCTAGGGAGAAGATAGGGAATAAGAGGGTCTCCAGATGAAAAAGGAGAGACCCTCGTAAGCAAAGAAGTTGATTTAACCGAAGGGGTTGGACGGCGGGGGAGCACACTAATGTATATCAAAGTCACTCACTAAACTGAACTTGAGAGGGAGGGAGGGCGAGGGAGTGGGGTGGGAATTTGGGGAAGGGGTCAAATGAGAATTGTGAGCACATATATCGTTATCAATTTGTACCTAACAAAGATGTATGCTTACAATGTACGAATAAAAAATAAAAATTAAAAATGGTAAATAAAATAAATAAAAAAAATAAAAACTTGATAAATCAGACTACCAAAGTTTGGGATAGATTAATCAAAAATATAGCATAAAAAGCACACAAGACACATTAGAAGACATTTGCAATTCATATAATCAATAAATTCAATGCAATACCCATGAAATTGCCAAGGATACTCCTCACAGACATAGAAAAATCAGTCCTTAAATTCATCTGGAAAAACAAAAAGCCCAGGATAGCCAAGGTAGTTCTTAGCAATAAAAACCATGCAGGAGGCATCACAATACCTGACTTTAAACTTTACTACAAAGCCACAGTAATAAAAACAGCATGGTACTGGCACAAAAATAGATACATAGACCAATGGAGCAGAATAGAAGACTCAGAAACAGACCCACAGACTTACAGTCAACTGATTTTTGACAAAGGAGCCAAAAATATACACTGGAAAAAGGATAGCCTCT